>JAOBAT010055202.1:0-14474 GCA_026413305.1 Hydrozoanthus tunicans
ATGCGCGCCCCTCCATTACTCCCCCGCCCCTCCCCCCCCCTGTCCTCCCCCACCCTTCCCCCCAATGCCATGTCACAAAAATAAATTTCAGTTTATCTGTAGCTACAGGGAAATTCATGCCTCATTGAGAAAAAAAGAGTTTGTATGCGGCACTTTAAGAGTCAGTCGATAGATATAGTCCCACTAAATGATATAAAAAGACTTCTGCTTAAGAATGACGTCAACTGGAGTAATATTTATACTGTGTACGTATTTGCATCTACGTTTTTTAGCAGTTCCGCCGATGGGAATTAATCAACGAATTATGTTCATTTTGGTAAACAACTGTAATTATATCTGGCAGTATTGGTTAGCGAGGTGTCCTTTACTCACCTGTTGTTCCAAAGAACCAGTAATTAAGGTATACAATATATAATGACGGCATCTTCAGAGTTTAAACAAACTATACTTATTTGTTACTGCATTAACTGAGAATCAAACGTTGAAAAAATAGCAACGTAAGGCTTTTTTAAAAGTGCCCAAAGCACCAATTTATTTTTCTATTTTTGAACTGTTTTTTACTATGTTTTTCGTATTTTAACCATTTTCTTAAGAATATCAAAGGAAAAAAAATGGTTACCGGAAAGTTGGCTTTCAAAGTCTAAAGCCATGTCATGATGTTGTTTTCAAACAAAGCAAAAATCTCTGTGATTTTACAAACCATAGCTTATTATAGCTTTGTAGCTTCTTTAGCGTTTCCACAAAACCATATATATTTATAGAGTGATTTGCTTCAACTTTATGAATTCCCGAAACGATGAATTAAGATTGACACATTTTGTTCAGTACTTTATTCGCTGGGGCTGGAAAAATTGTTTTGTAATTAAAGGATAGGCTTGGAAACTATACACTAGTCAGTTGATGAAAAAAAAACGAGAGAAAAAATTATTTAACAATAGTTCAGATGTCTGCGGGTGAAAGGCCAGACCCTGATATTTGTTTGCTATAATTTTGAGAAGGGAATTCAGTATGGGAGGAAAATAGAAAAGGACGTTTTACTGCTTGAGAAAATCATGAACTGGCCTCTAGATGTGTTTTACAGGAATTTAGTGGCTGTAAAATGTGGATACAAGTGTCTTGTGTGTTTGTAAGTGTTTGCGTCGTTATCTTTTTGAAATATTTGTCTTTTGATATGCACGAACTAAGTTATATATTCTTTTACAAATATTTAGCCGAATTTCTATTCGTATCTAGTTTGGTCATTTAGACTGCAGTGGTTATAATGTTAGGTGTCGAGTGTGCAGTTGTTTGGGGGTTTCGTTTTGTTCCTTGAGAAACTCGTCAGTGCAGCTCTGAGTATATCAACTGGCTCAGTGCAGACCGTGTGTGTAATGATATCACATATATAATGTGTGTCTGTGTGTGCGTGCTGCACAACTTCATTTTGTTATATAAAGTCAATGTTTTGTGCTTTTGTTATAAAAGAAATGTACAAAGGAACATGTTTGACTTTCGTTTCGTGAATAGTAGTAATTGTAATAGCTTTCATAGTGACTGACAGACACGGATCATAGATTGCTTTTTCCCAAAGCTTTCAATGAACACGTAAGAAAAAAAATTACTTCATTGCATTAATAAAATCAAATAGAACCCTTCAGGCGATGAAGCAATGTCGAACCTCGCTCATCACATTGACTTTATCTTGCCTTCTATTCATATGTCCGTGATAAACAATCACCGACAAAGCCCTTCACAATTTAGAAAATCGTTTTTATCGGTATATACAATTTCCTTGTGCTATTAACTCGACTGATGTACTTACCAAGGACCAACCGTCATTGAATCGCGTTAAGAACTTCTAAGAAGAAAATTGTATAAAATTACCTCAATATTGATCGACCTTACAAAGTGACGGTTGTTTCTCATTATCGTTTCATTTATATGGCCGCCACTTTCTTTTTTTAGTCCAGAACTCACGTCTTTGTACTCGGTACGTTTGAGAGCTATAATTAAGGTGTTCAAGAGCGGCAAACACTTCTCCCCAGTTCCAATATATCGGCTAGGGTCACTTGTTTCGTGTCTGCCCGAGGTGTTTAAGCACAAAAGACTATAGATAAACGAAACCCCAAATTGTTTTAAACCTTTCTTCGAAAGATTTTAGTGACGTTGGTAGATCAATAATTTCGTGTTTTACACGTCGGTAGCTCAGCGCCGAAGTTTTGCTTGCAAACCAGAAGTTTCTACCCGGACAGTTACCAGTTACCTTTTGTCTGTTGCCAGAAATAGTTGAACGCTTTTGTGGTGATTGCACAGCTTACTGCAATAGTTTGATATATTTCTGTTTAATTTCAAGCTTAATTCTTTTTGATCAAACGGACAGAGCGAATGACCCGACATGATAAGTTTTGAGTTTGTTGACGTTGTGCCAGTAAGAAAAGATAATTGCATGAAACATATTTTAGTCTTGTAGCTTGACGCAATGGTCTTGATTGGGGTGCAGTTGATGACGAAACGCGGCCTGACACGAATCCAAAATCAAAACCATAAAATGAATTAGTATATCTGACTAATGATTTTGAAGGCTAACAAAGTCGAAATTTCCCTTTTCGAAGTCTCTCAGAAGTTTCTTTAACAAGCTAACGCGACACAGAAAGGCAGTAAAATTTTTTTGTGTTTTCGAAAAATACTTTCATAAGTTTAAGTCAGGAACAAAAAGGGCTCAATAATTTTTGTGGCCAGACATATACTGTTACAAATTCTAGCCTTTAAAACGAAGTCGGCTAGAAAAGACTAAGAGCGATTTATTCTAATACTTTTGTCATTGGCTCTTAGAGTTTAGTCGAACCGAGGCAATGCGAATCACAGTATCATTAAACAGGCGGAAAAACATGTGTTTTAAGTACTTTAATCAAAAGTTAAATGTCCGAAAGAATGATTCAAATGTATTTTGCAGCTTGAGTCAATACTCAACAGAAAAGCAAAAAGTACACTGACATATTTTTTTAAAACCAATGGGACAATTAGATGAGTTCAAGAAAAACCTCAGTTACGAACATTTAGTGTCATGATAAAAAGACTATACTAAGACTATTATGGAAATGAAGGTTAAGGCTTTTATGGGCTCATGTATTTTTAAAGAATATTTTTTAATTTACTTTCTATTCATTAATATACACAGTTGCCTTTCCATAGTCTTTAAACTTGAGCTTTTTCCCTATTCTTAAAATTTTCAGAAAAATTTAACATTTTAAAGAAATTGTTGATAAAACAATATTTCTTGGCCAACATTTAGAGATTTCAGAAAGATGCTTCAAAATAATCGTTTTTTACTGGCTTAACGGACTGAATTTTTACTCAGTAAGATTAACTAAAGTAACTGCGAATGCCAAACAATCAAAATCGCAAAACTCGAAATTTTAATTTGTTGAAATAATACTCCAGCACTTAGTAAAATACATCCTCGATTCTTTCCAAAAATATCAAAGAATTTGATCAAGCATATTTATGTTTAATCTGAAAAGCCGAAAAACATTTAGTAAAATGTAGGCTTGTTACTTATTAACAATATATATGTTTTTTATTGACTCAATATAGTTTTATATTGCTACGGATCAGCTTTAGAAGCAATTTTCGCTTTCTTTCATAACAGATAAAAAAAATTCGTAGCTGAAACCTGAATAAAATGCTTGTGTTGGAAAATAAGTTTTCATATTTTGTGAGTTTTAAAACAAAGTCATCAAGAGAGCAATTCATAAGGTGAAAATATAACTGAAATGCTCTGAAAATCAAACGCACATTAACAACATATTGTTGCTGAAACTTTGTTTAACTTGCATTGTGTAAACAATAGTTGTGTTAAAGCCGCCTCGGTTCATGAAATGAAAGCTTTCATTGCAAATCGCAGTGTAACAAAGAAAGTAATGAAATCGCGTACTGGAAAATCTACTAAAAATGTGAACCATATGCTTGCTTAATATAGAATTGGTTAATCGCCCTACCACACCGCAGCTGGAACGTAAAAGGGTTTGCGGCTTTCATGAGCCGGGTTATCAAAACAGTTATTCATCTCGTCTGTATTTGTGCTACCTCGGCCTACTGTTACACAAGCCGTCTATTTAACCGAGCTATTGTTTGAGGTGTTTAGCTTGAAGATAGATTCTGGTCTCTCCATTAGGAGACTCCCCGCTGAGATTTCAATCGAAGAGTCTTGATGAACTATTAACAACGATTACTCGCAACCCTTCGTCTGTTTCAAATATTAAAAATGCTGGAGATTGACTTCGGCGACCAAACAACCATACACCTGCCCGAAAACAAACCGCCCAACTTTCAAAGCTTGCAACTCCCCTCCCTTTTTAAAGAAACACTTCAGTAGCCTCGCGCGAGAACAAGTATAAAACTTGTTGTAAAATCAATTACGGCGAGCGAAAGGATAACTTTTCAACCGTATTATATTCTGTGGGTGTAACAACTACACTCAGTAATATCTCATCATACAATCATACGAGGAAGGTACTAATTTGTCATGGGACGAAAAGGGTTTACTTTGCCGACTGACAAAACACGATTCACGAGCTTTTGTTCTGCAAATCAACGGCTTGCTCGCGCAGCATTTAAAGCGGAAAAGAAAAAACTCTTTCTCTCTCTGATCTTTCAGTCTTAGTTTATTCATATAGACTGTTTAACACTTCAATTTTTTTGTGACAAAAATTTTAGAGTGAAAATATTCGTTAAAAGAAGTCCGCTTGCCAGAGGCCATTTTTGCGGTTAATAAGATCGGAGAATATGCCTTCCGGTCGAGATAGCTTTGTCCCCAATTATACAGCAACTTTTTTTTAATAATGTTGAACATCAATCAGAGTTTTCTCAATTGCCTTGGGCCAACTCAGAAACACGATCTTTTTATTTTCTCCATGTTAGCTGTTGGCGGTGCATTTAGAAGACTTCTTACAAAGCGCTCCATTCTGGTCTGGCTTTCTGGAACTTCTATGAACGTATTCAACATAAAAATTGAGAACCTTGAAAATGCAAAGTACTGATATTGTTGTATTAGTTTATCTTCGGCGTAACAGAAGCGAGGAAGCATATCCATCTGTTTATAAATGTGATTTAGTAGGAGTGTCGGCATTCCGCTACTCGCTGGATTAGTTATTACTTCAATTATCGGAACATGACAGTTGATGCGAGAGGACGGCCAGCCGAGGCGTTTTTTTTTTCTTCTTCGTCTTTTTAAGTAATCTCTTCAATAGACAACCACAAAATAGTAATCCATTTTCTCTTATATGCTCAACGCCGCTGCAGATAGTGGGTGGGAAAAAGGCGTAAATCCGAGCTGCCCTTTCTAGCTTTTATTCTGGGCACTCTTCATTCACCAACAATAAAATTCTTCGTTGCAAGTTTCAAACTTATGAGCTAAAATTTTCGGACTAGAAGTAGAGACCATGAAAGCAAAAATGTCTAAGGACGTAATGCTGTTTGTAAGAAGATTTTAGAAACATCGAACTCCAAGCAAACAAAGTCTATTTTCTAATTAACTTTCCAGTCTACAAAAGTAAAGAGCAAAAGCTCTTTCGTGACCAGTCGGTTTACCTGATGCGGAAAGCTGAGACAGACACACGATAAACTTGAGCAAGAAATTCTGTTGAAGAGATCTCTCGAATTGCGGTTGACAAGAAATTCAGAGATGGTGTTTAAGTGCTTGAAGTGTTTCCTTTGAATTGCAACAACAATTGTCTTTTCTCAGGAGCAAATATTGCCTTGGAAGCTTATCGTTTGGAATTAAGTTTTAACAAAACTCGCAAAACAATAAGTTGTTATGTAATTCTTAACCTTTTCGGAAAAGAAACGGAAAACACAAGATAAGGAATAAGCGAAAAAATTCATGTTCTTCATTACCTACTTATATTGTTACGTTTTAAAATTCATAATTATCGGTTGTTGCTTTAAGAGCAGTTATCATTGAACATCGCTCTTTGATATTCTTGGCGCTCTCATAAAACCTAACCATGGTTGATTTAGCAAGTTTGACCAAGCTAATTTTGAGTTAAGCCAAACAAAAAGTAGGTCAGAATATTTAATAACGGCCAGAGAGTTAAAGCTTTCTCCTCTGAAGTTTCTTTTCCTATCTTTTATTTGTAAATACGAACAGGTTGATAAATAAATACCTGAGATCCCGTAATCGATTTTGTACCTTGAGTAAGTGGAAATTCATTTTATGTCTACAGCAAAACCACTTTTACTGGTTCTGTTCTAAAAAAAATCATAACTGATGATCGCCAGCTGTTTCGGGTTAGTTCTGGCGAGTCGTGGAGTATTTTGAGCCGAAGACACATCTGTGATTTTGAGAGGAATCGGAAGCAGAAAACCTCAAACCATTAACGTAAAATGTATTCCGCTTTCAAAGCTAGGGGAGGAAGTTATTTGTAGTGTCCTGTCGTGGAGGTATTGTGTCGCACCATAGGACTACTTCACTCAATGAAAGAACAAATTTACTGCTAAATGGTTATATTTGTTTCAAAGATTATTGTTGGTGGCTATAACAGACTTCACTCGAAAGTAGACGATTAGCTTCCCGTTGCGAGCCATAAAACCAACGAGGTTTTAGTGTTTGGGGTAACACTTTCAATTTATTGACAGCACACATCCATGTGTATGATATAATTTGTTGGGCATTTTATAAGCGTATGTACACAACAAGCACTAAAAAACTTCGCCAAAATTCAATGTTCTAAATTCAAAAGAAAAACAGTTATAGAATTTGATTCTCTCAAAGATTAAATAAATTTCAGTTATAAATACAATAGCGTCAATGTAATTTCAACAACACCTTCCAAGCGCTCATTCACACAACGTTGCAATTTAACTCGTGTCCCTTAAATAAGAAAATGTATATTCATCTATTTACACAAATTCAATAGAAAGTATAGGCATGTGTTTGTATTTTAAAATTGTTTGACAATAAGAAAACTTTCTTCAAACATACTAGTAAATCTTTTGATAGTATCAGAGCTTTGTGAGTCAATATTGACATTGGGCTACTCGTCCTGATAATTCCAGCGAAAGCATTTAAAACGAGTCTGTCAATAAACCGAGAATGAAGACCAAAGAAAAGGCCAACTTCTCATAGCTATGGTTTTTATGAGTAGTTGTTCTCAACTGTTTAGTTCCGCCGAAGTATTGTGATATTACAGAAGTGCCGCACGGCTAACAACATTAGCTTTCACTCGTCTCAGATTTTATGCTCGATACCTCACTAGCATCTCCGGGAGAGGGCGATTTGTCTTCGTCTTTTTCTCCCTTCTCTAAATCAGTTTTCTTGGCACTACCATTGTGAGTTTTAACATGTTTAGACAGATGATCACTTCGCATAAACCGCTTGTTACAAGTAGGGCAGGCAAATCTTTTCTCGCCTGTGTGCGTTCGTAGGTGTCGTTGAAGTTCATCAGATCTCGTGAATCTCTTCCCACAGAAAAGCCAGTTGCACACAAAAGGCCTCTCTCCTGTATGCCAACGCAGATGAGCCTTCAAGTGCGACGTTTTTCCGTACACTTTTCCGCAACCAGGAATATGACAGATGTGTTGAGTTTTCTTGCGAAATGGGGCACCGCTTGCACTAAGTCTCTCGTTTTCCTGACAGTATGGACAGTCGCAAGTGGCACGACCTGTATAACGCCGTGTTGCTCTAGCCACGCTGGGAACAGTGGGCAGCAAAGCAGGCGGACCGGGAATATATGAAGGCACATCTATGTATGTTGGCAGTCCTACTTTTGATGAATCACTTCCTAGACATGAACTTGGAAGGAAATGACCGTGGTTAATGCTGGCCACAGAAACAGGAGTCATCGCATGTGGAACATTAGCGGAAGAAAAATCGTGTGATAGTCCTGGATAATGAGAGAAACCTGGATGCAAAGAGCTGGTGGAATGAGCTTGTTCAATCCACGATGGGTTGCTGTGCATCTCCCAGAAACTGGGCCTCGCTGCTTGAGTGTATGTGTGGTGTGAATGTGGTTCGACACCCTGCTTAAACCAGCCTTGATGACCGCTATGTTCATACGGATGTGCATGTGGAAGTCGAGGATAAATCGCCGACTCAACTGCAGCTTGGTGATGGAGTCGTCCAACCGCCATCGGATCTGCCACTGAACTGTGGTAGTTTGGAACGGTTTGGCTGGGCAAGTACAATTCGCTGGTCTGATTGCCGACAGCCTCGCTACAGCTTGTACTTGGGTACGCTGGTTCTGACAGGCGAGAAGCTCTGGACGCGGCGATGGACGAAGTCTGTTTCCAAGGATAAAAACCTTTTCCAACTGTAGCGTCAAGTTGTGGCGGTGGAGTTTGCTGTCCGATTCGACTACATGTCGCAGCCAACATAGCTAGTGGAGCAGTTCTAGGTCTTGACAGAAACGTGGCTTGTTCCTAGATTGAACGAACGAATCGGAAGATATTATATTAGCGATGTCAGTAATCAGCTTATGACAAAAGCAGTAATCAAATCAAATAAATTCCGCTACAAACACACAACTTCACTCACGTCACCGACCTGTAAAACGAAGCAGTTATTCATGGGAAGGAAAAATCAAAGTATTTAATCTCTGTTGTTAATATTTTCACTGATGTGATTTTCAGAGTTCTCTTTCCGCCCCTATATTTGTAAAAGTTTTGATTCACTGAGTCTCCGCGGCACAGAGAACTCTTTTAAGATGCCGCTCTACTTGTGTTCAGCCAATCATGTCGCGTCTTAACAAATATGATTGAACGATAGGGATTTGTTGACATATAAAAAGATGATCCAAATGGCACTATTATACGACACCGATCAAGTTCGGACAATACAACGCACCTATCACGGAGGAGGCGGTAAGACCCTTAAGTCAGCCAAAACGTTGACAATTAAAGCATTTTCAATGTCTTCACACCTGCTTTATCTGCCTTAAAACGAAGAAACACACTGCTCGAGAGTTGACCAGCTCACTTTACAAGTTTGGAGTACTATCGGAAGTGCTTATTAACTAGATCTCGATGAATTCTTGATCTAAAGAAGACTTGGTGACATGTGTAGTGGCAAACGCGCACAAATACAAAGCTAATAAATAAAATTTACAGGCTGTGATTTAAAATCATTTTTTTACCAACTGGCGCCAGAGTACGTGTAAATTTACCGGCGCAGCCAAAATATAATCGTTAGCTAGTAAATTTGAAGTTGTGGGTGGTTGACACCGGAATAGGGGGCGTTTAGCTCATGTTCAAAGGGGCGGTCAGGAGGCGTAAGCCCATCAGATCACAAGCATACAAAATAATTTATCCCAAACATATACTCGGAACGGCGGTTCGGCCTTTTGGTGCGCACTGCAAACAATTACACTATCGGTTCATTTGCACCTATACAGTTAAAGGTTTACATAACAAATATGATTGTCACAAGAAAAAGCTTTGTTGGCTGACTGTTCCACTCAAAAATTGATCTGCCTATTCAAAACAAACAATCTTTAGCCTCGCGAGGTATCTTAAGCTCTTTTCATGCCACAAACCCATTCAAGTTAATTCTTGGTATCTTTTCGCTAGGCAATCAGACACCGGTAGAAATAATTGCAAAGTTACTACAAACGATAATTAAGCTTCACTTCTTTAGTCAATCTAATCCCTTAGGGAAATACATAGTACAGTTTACGTGTGTTCGACATTAATCCTTCGAGTCTGTGTTAAAATTGATAAGGCTATTCAAGCTGAATTCCCTTGAAGCCGATTTTTCAAGCAAAGAGTATTTCGCAACAAAACCAACCCCCCAAGCGCTGATACCTGTTTAGAGTGCTACTGTAGTTTACAAGACTGTAATACGTTTGTATAGGTTGTATTTTAACGCTCTATGCGGTCGTGTATTCATTTCGTATTATTGCTTTCATGCTGTGTCACCGTTTTAGCTGTGTATATCGCAATTAAGGCTATCGTTTGTTTACTGTTCCGAGTTACGAAGCAGAGTGCAAGCAGGCAGCTTAAAGAGAATCAATCAAATTGATTTGTACATAACGTTATACTTAAGACTCTTAACTAATAGCTCCACATAGCGCCTCCCGCTGCCTAAGATTAAAACCATTCACTTTGATAAATAAATTAGTTTCCGATCTTTTCTCACAAGTTGAGGTGTTAAACACTGTACTTCCTACTAAATTTTAAATGACAGTGCATTAAAAATTGTAGCGACAATGCAAAAACTTCGTTGCTTCAGCTAATCACATCCTGTTAAAGGAGTCAAACTTGACTATATTGGCAACAATTCATCTGTCTGGTTCACAGCATTTAGTGTTTGCTTGTAAATTGTGAGACATGGTGAGCCAAACAACGTTAAAAATGATCTATTCATACCGAAAGAAGATATCTTACCAAGGAACATCTTTCGCGTGATAATAAACAGGAACTGCGCCTCGCTGATATTGCCTTAGCTCTTTGGTGCAACAGACCTAAGATTCTCACTCACCAAGTTAAAACACAGATAAACAAGAAAGCTGACTCCAATCAGGCGTGGTTTGAAAATTGTCGGCCGGCGAGAAAATGATAGGCGCAATTAGTTTGCTTTTGAAGTACCGCTCTCCTTAGATAGCTCAACAACTGAGCAGAGGAATAGCGCGACCCGTACCAATAAATTTGCTCTTCAATTCAGACCGATGAAAAGCTAGCAGCTGCTTAACCGAACCAAAAAACCTTCCCTATTATTAAGCGGCGTTGAGGGGTCGTGTCACAATGATGGCTGTTTAGCCCGCAGGTTACGGTTTGCGAGTCTAATTACAGGGCAGCGCGAATTGAGTGTTGGCCATGCCAACTCATTTTCAGAACCAGATGAAAAGTTGGAGTGTAAATTGGATCGGAACGCCCCCCACTCGTACTTTTGACTCGTAGGCAAAGCGTATCGAATAGCGAATGCGTATACTTTTCTGTTGATTGGCGTTCGTGTATCTAAGATGGGAAATATTGCGTAGACAAGACTGCGAGCAGTGGCTATCACAGCCCAGGAGCAAAACTTTAGCGAAGCGGTTTCTTTTGTTATTGTCTGTTTGAACACTGCTTTTCACAAGGCTGTGATAACGATCTCTTTGGAATTGATTCAGTGGGTCATGTATTTTTAATCGAATACTTAACACAAAGTTGACAGTCTGTCCACCAACGACGTCAAAGTTAAATGAGTTTAGCACCGAATAGAAAAGCGGCATCATCAAACGGCGTCTCAAAATACTTTTGTAAATTAAGAAAATAAACGATTGTATTTACATAACGGTAGTGATAGGAAAAACCCTTGTTTGCTAAATAATTTGTTCAAGGTAAAATCTTGTTTACGACTTTTAGGGATTTCACTAAATTGGCGTCTTAGAAGAACAATGAGAAAACCCACAAGCTCATATCTTTCATCTGAATTTTTTGAGCCGTTGTAAAGACGGAACGATGTTCGGCCATGCGTTATCAAGCTAAATTCTATTGTTTGGTAGTCATTTCGGGTTTCATCCTAACTCAAAGCAAGCTTATAATTAGATAGTATGTTTTGTTTAAATGAAGGCACCTCAAGGGGCTATTCACAAAAACACATAAAGCAACACCTCATCTGCTCATGGAAGAATTGTATATTCGATGACACGTGTTGGTTGAACGGAAGCTATGATGCCAAAGAGACTATTTGAGGTTGTTTTCAAACAAACACCAAAACAATGCTTGTAATTAAATCAAGAAAGATTTCTCGTTTGTTCGAGTTGCTATCAAGCCTTACCTAAAGTGATGTATTTTATAGGTAACAATTTTCTTGTCAATGGGTGGTGGTTTGAAATGAAGGCTATGATTAATTTTTCGCGTTAAGATTAACTCTATATATTTTTAGATTTTCAAGTTGATTGCTTGTCAGTGTCATATAGTATCCTAAATCAAACAGACTGTTTAATCTCCTATTTCGTTAAGTATAAAACTCATTAAAACATTATTATCATAAAGGACAGCTGAAAGATTCAAAAACTTCCAATTTAATGACATTTTGCTTTCCAATTAATTGTAAATCTTAAAACTAAATACAGATATAGCGGTTCCCGATCCCGAACCTGACGTGACTTGCTCTGATTTGTTTACTCAAAGTTTCAATGAACCTGTTTGGATTGCAGTGTGATCGAGCCACATGAAGCACGGCTCACGGATAAAGCCAGCTAATGGAGGGTTAAAACATTAAACGAACAACAGCTTCTTTGAAACTCTACCTCCCGGTGAGTCTGTGTTGAAAGTTTCTCATTCAAATCTCGATTGGCTTAGAGTAACTTAGTACGAAAGAAGAAGCAACTCTACACGCAGTCTTTTTTCTCTTTATGGTTGGACAGTTTTCGCAAAACTTTTTTTCGATGTGACACACTTCAAATGCTTCCCTCGGGCGTAACCAACAGTTTTGTAAATCAAATAATGTTCAGAACATAATCCTGTACATGTAGCTAGGCTCCGGACTATGAAAAACAATTGAATCGAGTTATCATAGCAAAAGTATTTAGATTTGTAAAGAACTTTCCAAATAAAGTGCTCGTTATCTATACCTTTGAAATCAAAGAGTCCAAATAAGGAACTCAAGGGTACTGAACGGTAATTCTAATTTTGTTGTTCTTAGCCTTTTTTGAATAGATTGAACGGTTTGCCACATAGATAAAGAGAGATAAAAGATAGTATTAACTCTTGTAGTGTTATGTTACAGTGAATAACTCATAAGGATACATGCATGTGATATACGGGACGTATTAAATTTTATACAAAAATCGTACGTATGATTGAGGCTTTATTACTTAGATACGTTGTTCTATTGAGGTCTGTAGGAACTAAAATGTGCTTCAGGAAACTGCATTTTTGGATTTCCAATTATGGTGTACGTTCGAACAGCTTTATTTATAGCACTTGTTCGTGTTCATGAGCATTCAGTAGTTGTTTCGCTCAGTTTTGTTGTGTTAACTATAAGTTTGCTGGAGGGAACTCCTGAAAAACCTTGCATTTCAACTCCCATCTTTTATGCGTGTACATAAACAACATTGGCTGACACCGGTATTGACTGAATTTTTTTGTATCTACGTACTTCGGGCTTTCTTTATTTTGCTTTGTTCTGTTTTCAATTTTTCTAAAAACTTTTCAAAAATTGGCTTTGTCAGTGAAAAGTGACACCATTCTTGTTACTAACTTGTAAAATGCTTGCTGCGTAGTTTCGGACATCGACGTTTCGTATCTATTATCGTGAAAACTTGCAGTGACTGATCTTAAAACGTGAAAAAGAAATGTTGCGGAGACGCACGTATAGTATTTCGACTGGCAAGTACCAGCCTTCGTTTTCATTCACAACTATTTAATAGAGCTAATCAGAATAGAGATATACGTGCGTAGAAGAGAGACAAGCTCTTTCACCTCGTGACACACCTCAATTGTTCATTTGTTGAACAAGTTCGACTTCAAGTCTTGTGCAGTTCAGTTACAGCTGAGACAAATGTTCTGCCCCCATACGTAGCAAAATGTACAACGCCATAGTGATAACAACAATAACAGTTCTGAGGACCCGTTTTGCAAGTCCCTATGCGTCTGTATTCTTTGCGGAACTTGATTATGGGCGTGTTAATTAAACGGGGCCAATGGCTGACAACACGCCGTTTGTAATGATTCTTGAGATTAATGCCCCCTGCAAAGAGGTAGGGACAAAAACCTTGCTTTTGTCGATTATTATGTCAGTTATGTTCATCATGACAACACAACACCTGCGGATGGTATGACAAATACAGCCGCATAAATACTCAACTCTGGGCAAGGCATTGGGTCTGGAATGCGGGCCTTTTATTAAGAAGTCAGAAATTTAAAAAGCTTATCCAAGCTTGGACCGCGAGAATATTTGGCATTGGCGGAGCTAAGGTCGCGCGTAACGAAACGTTTTGAAATTTCGAACTTCTAAGATTGCCGGGAAAGCGTTTTTTTTCTGTCAATCCAAATAAAAATTTTAAAATTTTTCATCGGGCATAGTTGCATTTCTTAACATAGTCCTTCAAAAGACAAAATTACTGAATAAATGGCTATTACTAAAGTCTGTTTATTACAGAAGTACATTATCTGCTGGCCGGGGATCGAGTGCCGGCCTTTTATTTAAAAGTCAGAAATTTAGGAAGCTTATCCAAGCTTGGACCGCGGAGTACATTTGGCATTGGTTTGGCTAAGCACGCGCGTAGCGAAACGTTTTGAAATTTCGAACTTCTAAGATTGCCGGGAAAGCGTTTTTTTTTTTTCTGTCAATCCAAACAAAAATCTTCAAATTTTTCATCGGGCATAGTTGCATTTCTTAACATAGTCCTTCAAAAGACAAAATTGCTGAATAAATGGCTATTACTAAAGTCTGTTTATTACAGAAGTACATTATCTGCTGGCCGGGGATCGAGTGCGGGCCTTTTATTTAAAAGTCAGAAATTTAGGAAGCTTATCCAAGCTTGGACCGCGGAGTACATTTGGCATTGGTTTGG
>JAOBAT010055202.1:14574-28034 GCA_026413305.1 Hydrozoanthus tunicans
CTAAGCATGCGCGTAGCGAAACGTTTTGAAATTTCGAACTTCTAAGATTGCCGGGAAAGCGTTTTTTTTTTCTGTCAATCCAAACAAAAATCTTCAAATTTTTCATCAGGCATAGTTGCATTTCTTAACATAGTCCTTCAAAAGACAAAATTACTGAATAAATGGCTATTACTAAAGTCTGTTTATTACAGAAGTACATTCTCTGCACAATTATTGGTGGGGCGATAGCCGACTCAGACCCAGGACTCCGCGGCGTCAGGCCCTCGCACACACAACGCCATGCAATGAGGTCCTGATTCGGTTTTAAGTTACTCGTTTTTAGCCGTTTCCAAGATACATCGATAAAATCATATGCGGTCTGTTCAGAAGTTTATATGTTAAGAATTGAAAACAAGTTGATCGGGCTGACTGAAATTTAATAAGGCTTGGCCTGGATATCAGATCTTTGTAAAAGTGTGTAGCATTTTGTTTTCTTATTAATCCTGTCTTACCCACAACATGTTAATATGCGGTTTGCAAACAAAAAGATGAATATGAATATTTTCATGAAATGAATGTAGTCAAATCAGGGAGTGTCCTCTATAGTTAGTAATATAGTTTCCATTTTGTACATATATTTCTATTAAAGCGCTCTTATGAAGTTTAATAAGGCTTAGCCTGGATATCAGATCTTTAAAAGTGTGTAGCATTTTGTTTTCTTATTAATCCTGTCTTACCCACAACATGTTAATATGCGGTTTGCAAACAAAAAGATGAATATGAATATTTTCATGAAATGAATGTAGTCAAATCAGGGAGTGTCCTCTATAGTTAGTAATATAGTTTCCATTTTGTACATATATTTCTATTAAAGCGCTCTTATGAATGAAGTTGAAGCTGTAACAAAAATGGCGCCAAGCCCAAGACATAGTTATAGTTAGGATTCTCCAGTTTAAAGTCAAAGCCTTTCATGGCAAGAGACTATCATTAAAAAACCACAAACTAAATTTATTTTAGAGAAAACACGAGTTTAACTCTAATAAATTCTTTTGATTTTGCTCATAATAACACTTTTATCAACCTGCAAACGGTCTTTTCTGAATGTATTTCCTCATTGTAAAAGGGCAACTGGTCCGTTAAGTAAAAGAAAATTCCACCCAAAATAAGTAAGACTCACAGCTTATAACAAGAAATAACTTTTGCTGATCTTTTTAATTTTATAAAACTTTACTATTTATCATTTTTGGTATTCTAGCAACATCTTTGTTTCGTGTATCTAATCACTCGAAGATAGAGCCTTGATCAACTGATCAAACCAACATCGATTTCAAAAGTAAATATTTATATTACACCTCACCATTCTGTTATTAGTTATGCCAAAATTCTAGATTGAAGCTCTACCTCGGTAGAATTTAGAATGTTCTCCGGCTTGCAGATACATTAGCCACGTGATAGTTTAAAATTAGTCCGATACGGAAATGAAAATTTAGACCGCGTCATCGCACAACAATAAATAAGTAAAACCGTCTTACAAATAGTTCCGCTTTCGAAAGAGAAGTACCTGCACGCTTTGTTTTTTGCTAATTTCGAAAAGAAACGCACTTCCTAAATAAATAACGAGACTCAGCCCTTTTTGATTAATTGCACATAGTTTTTTTTACGAATATGTTTTATAGTTTATTTTAATGGTTACTGAACATTATTTTCTTTTTCATAAAGGATAGTTAGGACTTTAAATTTGTTTTCAGTTTGATAAATATCAATATTTTCATTTACGATCTTTTGCGTTACACCGAATGTATCGAAATAACTATTTGCTCTTCATTCGATCGTGGGCCTTGCACTTACTGTCTTTCGTGTTATATTTGCTTTCAGCACTCCAAAATGTCATTTTCGCTATAATGGAACATGTACAGGAAATTCACGAGGAGGAAAGGTGGGTTAAACAAAAACACAATACTGACCGTGAATGGAAAATTGATGACATACATGTCTCATTATTTTTGTTTATCTCAATTTGTACGACTATTTTTAAATAAATGTGATGAATCGTTTGAATCCTGCATCTTCCTCCCAAGATACTCAATATCAACAGTGAAAGAAACAATTTTTTGAGGTTTAAGTGCACTCATCACTTCAGCCAGCATCTAGAGTCAGTCGCTCGGGCGGTCGTTTTTTTTAAACTTTAGTTGGTAAAACTCGCAAGTCACTTTTAAACAACAAAAACCACACGAAATGATAAATTGCTTTTTCATCAGAATTTAACGACGTTCTTTATTGAAATAACTTAAGTCACATTATAACTGAGATGATTTTGATTAACGCTCATTCGCATCTGTTTTGCTCAGTTGTTGTGGATATACTGGGTGCAGTCTCTTGTTGTGTTTGTCTGTTTGAAGTTGTGAGATCTGCGGGTATTGTTTGACAACTCGTCGATCTGAAGCCCTTTTGTTTCCGTTTTTATTATGCAACAAAATCTAATTCAATATCGAGAAGTGATGCGAAAACAAAATGTTGGCACGGAGCAAGCTTTCAAAAAATACTTTGTTCTAAAATGATCACTTAGTTGTTTGGTTGAAGACAATAAAACGGACCTTGTTTTGTTCCGGCTGGGTTACTGTTGGATTGTGAACCATAACAGTTATTTTGGTCTGAAGGAAACCAACCTTTCTAAAGGTTCAATTTAAGCCCTGACATTAAAATACCTAATACCAAAAGGCTGCTTCTATTTTTCCGAGAAATCTATATGTTTTATTCGGAAAAGAATTTATGAGCTTGTTTGACGTGATGCAAATTTGGCTTGTGCGAGTTTAGCAAATACTTTAAAAGAGTAAAAAAATCCAAATCTCAAACTCTCTTAGTTATGCTTGTTAGCTCTGTTCTTTTATAACGTTCACTTGCGTTTGGGTACAGAAAATTATTTTTCGTTTAATTAAACCCATAAGTCAGGATGTTTTTATCAAATTTCTTAACAGCGAAGCCAACTGAAACCTCAGTAAAGAAACACTGATAGTCAGTCAATATTTGTCATTATAGATAACATTAAAAGGGGCTACCTGCCTTATATTGCGTACTATAATGTGAAACTTGTCCACTGTCAGTTTAAAGAACGATTTCTTTACTATCAAATAACTACAGCAAAGATTTTAAGAACAGAAACAAAAATATCTTCTTACCTTTGTAAATGGCCTGAAGTGCGGTTGATTCTAGCGCTTCGCATGCGATCAAAAACGAGTTCGATTTCCTCTGTGGCGGAGTCAGTACCGCCCTCTCGTATTTATGGTGCGGACTACCTGCTTTGTCATGGGCCTTCTGTTAATTGTTTCACAAAGACGTATGCATAATTGGCTTTGTAACTTGGTGACAGAAACCGGACATATGTGTTGTAAAAACCCGAGCATGAAAAAAAGCCTGCAAAACTCGAATATTTGATAGTTTAGACAGTAATCGAAATGTAGTTACCTTCTGCAACTTTCATGAAGTAACAAAGCTGAATTCCATTTCAAAGTTGGAAGATAAACCTGCGGGAAAGAGGAAGTTTGCTCTGTAAAAGCTCGACAGGTGCCATTGTTACAGCCAGTCTTAATGGACAGTGAGGTATCTCGTAATCGATCAGTTACTTAATAACCACTCCCACTTCAAACTTTACGAGTACCTCTCCTCAACACTGCCATTTGCTCTTCCCACATTATCCGCCTTTAGCTTTTGTTTCCCGTCTGATACTTTCATTTGGCGTTTTACAAATGGCAAAAGAATTGCCATTAAAAAGAGTTAAGCCTGCGTTTGATAAAATACAATAGCAAGGAGTCTTGTTATAGAATTTCTAAGGAAAGCATTTGGTGTAGTTCACACACGTGAAAAGACTGTTTTGTTTCCTTTTGTTTTAAATGATGGGGTACCGTTTTGGAAATTATAAAGTTGTTAGAAGATCCAAAGAACATTCGCGGCTTTCTTCACAGATCTTGTAGCAAGGCGATATTTAACAAATAATCGCTATATGGTCGTTTTAGTATGCTTTTTAGCTAAAAACATGACGAGGAAGCTTGTGATATCAGTCTTCTAGTGTACTAACTAAATGCAGTTTCTTTTTCAAAAGAACTGAACTAGACAAATGGTTTTACAATGAATCGTCTTTTTAAAATCAGACGGCCGATTTATGTCATTATACATTATTCTGTAAAAGTGTGAAAACAATGAATTTAGAAAGACATACTCCTTTTTCAAACGAGCTAATTTCTTAGGCAGTTGAACGTTGAGTTGCTGGTGAGGGCTGTGTAAGGGAAAATCTGTAATTAGCTACTCGCGTTTTTGTATAGTTGATCCCAAACAAAAAAGTCTAACAACAATGTTATCGATACTTGTTAGCTACTATAATTGAGCGCTATGCCAAATATACACCATTTCTCTCGTCTTCTTTGGTTAAGGAACAAAAAATAACAGCACGCACAAATAAACTTATCGAATTTTTAACTGATTTATAGTTAACTACAAGAACAACACCAGAAAATTTAATACCATTTAACAACGGACAGAAGAACCAGCACACGCCATATTTACATTTTTATCACAAAAGAAGGCGTTTTGTTTTGTTTTGTTTTCTCTTGAAGCAATGTCTTGTCTTAACTCTTAAAACAAGTGCAGCGAACTTTGGAGTTCACATTTTCTTCCCGGAGAAAAGGGCAGACGATTTGACAACTTGAACTAAATTGGTTTATCATGATTTATACTGACAAGTTCGGCAAAAAGATGTACATTACATTTTAGCCCCGAAGTTACTGAATTGGCGTTAACTCAAAAAGTCATGTTGATATTGTTGAGGCAATGGATCCATTTGCATGGCGGCACCAAGAGTCCTTCACCGCCCATTTTGTGACCATAATTCAAACTATGTCTCCTAAAGTTATTGGGTAAGGCGTTGATTAAGTTTACCCGCAAATTGTTATCTTAAACTTTATTAGTCGACTTAGCTACTCGCTTCACGACTGCATTATGGCCCTCTTATCCTTTCTACCTTAATTTTTCTTCCGAAGAGGAAACATAAGATAGATCACAAACCCTATTCAAATTTCGACAGGCAAACTGTATGTTTTGGAAACACAAAACAGTTACTGTTCATCGGCAGGGTGCCCACACTATGTGGAATTCCTCAATGGCCGAGTTTTCGGCTCACGACTCGCCGCATATAGTCATATAGTATCCGATTCGACTCAGCCGTTAACTTACGTCGTTATTTCTTGTAGTTCAAACCTATTCTCATTCTCCCAAGCTACAGACAATCGTTAAATAGAACACGATTTTTTATATTTCGCTCTTAATAGTTCAATTCAGATATTGTCGAGGTAATTAACTCCTCTATAGCCGTGCTATATCAGTTCAGTATTGAACAGCTCAACAGTTAAAATAATTAATTCTGAATGCCACTAAAACAAATTCAGTTTCTTTCATGACACAGACAACTCCAACTGTCTCAGTTGACTTAGTTAAAACAAAATCGGTGCTTCAATTGATTTGCTTCGTTCACACTAAATGAAAATTCCCTCCACAGAAGAGGGGTGGTTCACAAGCTTTTCTTAAAAGACAGCTTTTAAAACGACAAGACTATAATTACTTCGCAAAAATTACAAGAAAACCTAAGAATAATCTAGATTACAACACGAATGGGTGAGTCTTGGCCCCGAGGGATGGTTGGGGGGGGGGGAGGGGGAAAGAGGGGGTCTATAAAACGAAGACCTTGGCTAAATGCGATAAAAACCGCAAAATCTTGTTCTACTTCGATTCAGTAAAGAATCATGTTTGAGATTTTTTAAAGCGATTTTGAAACAATTTGAAAGGGGCCTTTGTTTTTGGGTCCTAAGTGTTTGGGGCTTCGTTTCGTACCCACCCCCCTGGTGTCCCTCCTTCCCCCTTTCTTAGAAACATGTCGCAAGCAGTGATCACTGTCAGAGTGAAAAGGTAAAATTAATACAATGCTTTAGGCCCTGTCCACACTAACAGGGGTAGATTCGAAAACGCATTAATTTTTCTTCAGATACGCCTTCCATCCACACTAATATGCACACATCCGGATAAGTTCATCCACAAAAATGGATAAATTTGAATACGCTCTCCAGAGTGGATAAATTTCAATACGCCGGCTACGCGTGTTAGTATGGACGCGAATCTTTTGGAAGACGAAGCTTTTTGAAAACGCTTTCGGCTCGTAGCTATGCGGTCAATCTTGAATCCAACATGGCGGTCGGTATAATGGTGGTCTGTTGTGTTATATCAACTTTAACCGCTTGTTTGGAGCTAAACATTGCACTCTATAACTTGTACCCTCCACAGAGACAGTTATTTTGAATCCCAGTCATTGTTTTCCAACGATTTTGATGCCTTATAATCTGTTGTCACGTTTAACAACAATTCAACTTCATCATCGGACTTTGATAAGTCGATTTTACCTTTTTTGCCTTGTTTGGCTACTTTTGCTTCCCAGCCAAAACGAAACAACTTTCAAAGGTGGTGGGAAAACAAAATGATCGCGAACTCAAGTGTAATTTTATTGATTATCCGCCAAAGATCGTATTATTGTGGACGCAAAACAATTCATCCGGCTTCTAGTGTGGACACAAATCATTTTATTCGTTTTCCCACCTACACGCTTTTTTGTTATAAGAACCAGTAAATTTTTCCGAGGCTCATTGTTCTTAATTTTTCGGCAATTTGAGCCTCAAATTGTTCATAAATTGTTCTTGTTTCTAAATGTGGTTTAAATCGAATAAAAACTAAGCCTAAGGTTTTGCAATAAATATATTGGAAAACAAAATGTCAGGACTAACTTCGGGACAAGTATATGAAGACAAATGACAGGAAAAGGGTCTCGCGGAACTAACAGGAATCGAATAATTCAAAGAGTGAATCCAACTACATCGAGCTTGCCTTCGTCAATGGATTAGATCAATTAAAGGGTGAATTACGAATTAAGCAATACTTTGGAAGAAACTAGCTTTAAAAATAAAGCAAATAAATAAATAAATAAATAAATAAATAAATAAACCCAAAATAGCACTGATAATACGGGCCTGCGCAAAAGCCAAAAATTCGACATAGTGTTTTTTTCTGTGACAAAAAACTCGGCTGACGGCGTTTCCTGTGAGCATATTTTTTGTTTTTGGTCGATTCAATCTCTCTAGTCTATATCATTTGAAATTAGTTTGAAGTGCTATCCTACAATGTGTCTGGTCAGTGAAACAAAAAAAAAATCAAACCAGCATAGAAATGTAGCGTAAAAATAGAGCAAAATTAAAGCCATTTCAGCTTTTTGATTAAATTCCAGTCAAGTCTTGAAAGTCTTAACTCTAATTAAAGAGCAAATTTGAGTTACCAAGCATTTTGCAGGTTTGTTATAATTATAGTCTATGTAATGGCATTGACGAAATGCCAGCGTTGAGTCTTGTGGGGATTATAAATGTTGCACGCGCAAAAACACTCAATCGGCTAGATTTTGCCAAACGATTGAAGGACCCCTTTTCCTGTTAACGCCCTAGATATATTTGTGTACTGCAAACAATTTGAAGCAATGACTGACTTATAAAAGAGAAAAATTGCAAATCACTTCTGTATTACTCATAAATTAAACGTCAAAGCTTGGTAAAGTTTCAAAATAGTTATCAAGCCCGAGCCTCAGCTCGTTCTTAAATCGTTCTTAAATTTTGGCCAATCTGAGCCTCGTTGTTCTTAAAAAGTTGTTCTTATAAAAAAGCGTGTATTTATCGGTTTCAAATTTACCTGGGTTAGTGTGGACGGGGCATTAATCATATAAAAAAAAGCAAACTGAAGCACAACTGGCCCTTGTCATTTTTTGTTGGTGTTGTTTGATAATAAATCTTTATGGCGAGTCAGTTTAAGGACAAGAAAACCACCGGAAAGTTTCTTGCCAGATATTCAAAGGGCAGCCTCCTAATTAAGAAACAACCATTCCACACTTTCGAGTCAAAAATAAATTTCTTCTATGTTCAACGTATAAGTAAATTTTACTGTGGTAACTGCCAAAACGTAGTTATTTTTAATTCGTTCAAAGTCTTTCTTATATATTTCTTGGTAGGCCGCCAAGTTACTTGGCACTAACACTAGTCGCGTTGCCTCGATTTTCACAAAATAGCAAGATAGTGGAGCGCTCAGGAGAAAAAAAAATGTGTGCTTTGCCAATATTCTTTTTTGTGCGATTGTAAAGGCGCGCCGTTGTTTGTCTGTCGTTATTTTGTAATTGTAATTAAAATACACAAGTTTTGTTTATTGAGACGAAGTTTGAAAGCTGCTTGCAGTAAATCCAGTTTAATTTTTCCGGCTGCAGAAGTTCGTGATAATTGCTCAATGTAATGCAAAAAAAAAAAAAAAAATTACATATATGTAAAAATTTTAAAAAAAATTGAAGAAATCTGATCCAATAGACAACGGAAATAGGGCTTCGAAAATATTTTGCGGAGACTGAATTTTCTAAGTTGTCCTTGCTTTCCTTGCTTGTTTAACATCTTCGACGTCAAAAAAGTTTTTTTCGGTTTAAATACTTAGTTTCGAACAAATTCAAAATAAAATGTTCCATGTTTCTCACATATTTGAGCTGAACAATGCATTATTGATCTCTGAACACAGAGTGTCTCAGTTCCAACAGCATAGAAAATATTTTCGTAAATAACTAAACTTTAAAATGGACTTGATTAGTTACTATATTTTAGAATCTATGGGAATGGGAACCAAACAGACTGTCTGTCACATCGATGTATATAAAAGAAATTACATTTACTGGTCAGAAATTTTTTCGTTAAAATACCAGTTTCATTGATAAAGCCAAAATCAACGCGGTCCATTTTTTCTTAACTTGTACATGTTGCGCAAGAATCTCCCGCCTCTTCGGGCAAGGAACGCGGCGTAGAGGTATAGTTAATCGCCGAAAGATCTCTTTGACCAAAAATGCTTTCATACGTTGGTGGAAGCTCTAAACAGATCATTCCAGAAGCCTCTATCAAACCATTCATGTAGTCTTCCATTTGTCTTTGTTGTATACTTTGCGTAATTCTCATTGGACCAAACGGTTTCGTGAGATCTGACGAAACCGGGCCCGGATCAGTTACACGATTTCTTGCAGTACTCTGTTCCCAGTTTAAATTACTAAGACTGGAGGTGCGAGGTGTACATTTCGCCTTGATTATTCTGTATGTGAGATACGAAAACGGTAGTGAACTTGCCAGAAGAAGAATCCAACCAAGGCTGTTTAGATCCCATCGCTTTCCGCTGGTATCAGGATAGCTTGCTGCTGTCAGAAACAGTGCAACCGCAGTAAAAATCAATAAAAAAAAGGCGGCGATCAAGAAAGGAATAAATACTCGTCGCAGCTTTGCTTGCTGGCTCTTCCACAATGGTTGTGTCTGTCGTCGATCCATTAATTTACCAACAACTGCGACCTTCGCTGCAGATATTTGTTGAAAGGGAAGCACTGAATACTGTCACCTTTCTAGGCTTCAACATTTGTAAGAAAGAATTAGTAATTCAAATTTTGGTCAATTTACATTTGCCATTTTTTCGTAGCATGTGAAGGAGGAGAGTGACTTCATTTGCCAAGCACCTGCATGCTAATTTTACATCTTGTAAGCAATACCTTGATTCACTCAACTCCTTAAATTTCCTCATGCTTTCTGTAGAAAGAAACTAGATAAAAAAATGATACTCTTTTGTTTGTCAAATAAATGTCTACGCCACCACTCAGTTATCAACTTCTAATTTCTCCTTACACTACACATACATTACAAGACATTTAGTGCTAAGAAAATGAGAATTGTTCAAACAAGATAAATTATTTGAGATGAAAAGTAAAATTCTCCCAAACAGTCTCATAAAGAATTTTGGCTTCAGTTACAGAACTTAACAATACAACAAGGGCTGAAAGGAATAGTTATGAGCCAATGACATGATTACAAAGATTTAAGGTTGCTTCGTACGCATGCATAAACGACAACGCTCATTACTCGAGTTCTGCCCGATTGACATCTTTCATTTATTTCATAATTTTAATACTCTCTCAGGTTAGCATTTTAAACAACCTTTTATTCTATAAATAAACTAAGCAATCGATTAGTCTTAATTCCTGCCTGCTTGGCAAAACAAGCTGAAATTGAAAACGAGATTTGAAACTTAACTACGACATCTTCGTTTCTTGGTTTCCAAGAGAATACAACAAAAAATTTCTTTAAATGTTAATTAATTTAATTAAAGTTTACCCGGTATTGGGAAGTATTTTTGTTTACTGTTTAGGTACTACAGCTGTTCATGTTATGATTTTGGTGGAAGTGGAAAAAGGATATAAATAATTTCCATGTTAAATCTTGTAAAGGATTATAGGTTATCCAACACTCAGAAACAGCAAAGACATCTGCGAAACCAGTAACGTAACAGTGAAGTAAGTCTTGGCGGCACCTTATAGGCGCTGCAGGAAAGTAAGAATATATCGAGTTTGCCCAAATGGCTCATTCTGTCGTCTTCCCGACTAGACACTGTCAAAAATTTACAAAGAAAATGAAGAATTTAATATGTCTTCGATCTGTTCTTGCTTGTTTGTATGTGCAACAAGTAATTTTGTTGTACATCTCATTTATGTTGCTCGGGGTTCTACTGAATTGGTGACCATTTACGGTATGAAGGTTGAATTAAGCTCGAAGGCATCTTATCGAGTGTAAGTAAGCTTATCCGTTTGACTTTAAGAATTCTAGAACGCAACCGCTATTTCATTGCTTTGTTTGAGGCAACATTTCCTAAAGTGGTTCCAGAATCTTCTTCGTCGTTTTCTCCCTTATTTATTTCCCTCATAGCACTCTCATAAGACGGTGGTCGGTCAGTTGTTGTATTATTCAACACGTAAACATTCTGAATTTTGATGGCGGTCACTGGGTTAAGCCAGTTGTGGCGATTAACTGGCCTGGTTTGATTTTCGTTGCTTCTTTTATCTGACCCAGATCCTGCTGTACCACACGATAAAGCTTGTGTTCTTTGGGACTGGCTAGCAACTACCACGTCCGCACAGCTGTACCTTACCACCTGGTAGAGAAAACTCAAAACAGGGACCAACGCTACAAGCAGAGTTGCACCAGGAACTACTTTACAGTAATACAGCACAAGAATTGTGATGAATACTGCCACTGATAACACTCCCCAAAAAATAACCCAAAATCGCCTTTCTCCTACTTTACTTCTTCGTAAAGGCGGGTTCATTGCGATTCGTGTCGGCTTCTACAGACCCATCTCGTCTATATTATTTCACTGGTGAAAACAACCGATCGAGGAAAAACGGGAAATTTCACAAGCCGATTTGTAATTAGATGCAAATGAGCATTATCTTAAAAGGAAATGACGTATTAGTGGTTTCCTCTGGCGAAGATACAGGTTTTTTCCCGACTTCTGTCAGTGAAGCAGCTTGATTTTTACTGAAGTAAAGTAAAATGTAGCAGGCTAGACTAACAATAAATATCCAAAAATGAACAAGAGACATCGATAGTAATGGCTTGCTGAAACAACAGTGGATACCTGTTCAATATCAACTCTTAATTGGATGAAATCGGTCACATCATCAAATACTAGGTCGTAACCCTTACCTTAATACTGACATGTAATCTGGGTTCATCTAGGTGTCTGGATTGGTTTACACTAAATAAAAATAACTACATTATATCTCTTGTATATCTCAAACTCGTTTCATTCATTCTAGAATCGTTGAGTCAGAAATAAAGATCCAAACACAAGCAAACACTTTACCAAAAAGATCCGAATGTACAACGTTTATTTTAACAATTCAGGAACAACAACATAATTAGCTGCGTCACAAAACGCTCGATTAAGCACAAATGGTCAAAACAACCACTCTTATAAATAATTCTTAGTAAAGAAAGATCAAAACAAAGCTTGATAGCAATTCTAGAATGCTCTCAAAGCTGCGCTGCAATTTTCAACCCTAAAATACTTTTCGGTCTAGAAAATACCCTAAAAAAAGCTAATTGAAAAATTGAGATTTTAACTGGAGTGCTATGTCTCGACTATGTCCCCTCGTGTCGTGCCGAACGTGCTATAGGCAGTAAGTAAAGGCGCGCACATGATATAGGACGTTTGTCGTAGGACTTTTCTTTCTTAACTTCTTATCCAGTACACACAGTTGCTAAAACAAAAGACTGCAAGCAGTCCAAAAACCTGCAATTTATCAACCTCCAAAAATAACAGATTCTTGGTTTAAAACAGGTTTTCCTTAACAACCAATGTAAGGATGACGTCACAGCTCATGATTAAAATTAGGAGCCAGTGAGAAGCAGGCATGAACTATCTTTTGTTATAAAAATTATATTAAGTGATCCCAACGCTGATAACAGTGTATTAGTAAAAAAAGTGTTATTCGTAAAGGTCTTTTCATGTGATTTCTAAAATGGCGCCAAGTGTATTTATTATGCAAACCAGCAACGGTTTTGGTTCGTGTATGATCAAAATGAGCTAACAAATACATCTTTAATTGGCGATAGCAGACACGAATACCAGGACCACTTTGAGACTCGAGCGGGTGACGTGCAAAAGTTTCTAGTCAAACTAGACGCTCTCCACGTAACAATATTTAAATTCATAAATATTTATGCGAATTAAACATCCATTTTTTAGTTCAGTTCATTAAGAGTTTCTGTTGTTTTGAAAATATTAGTGTTTGTTGTTATTTTTCTTTGAAAGTTGATGAGCAACTGCTTACCTATCTGTCGCTTGCCCTGACTGAATAAACACGAATAAAAAAGTTTGAAGTGGGAAAATAGGTCAACAAAAAAAAGGCTGAAGTGGAAAATAAGTCAGCAAAGAAAAAGTCTGAAGTGGAAAATAAGTCAGCAAAAAAAAAGTCTGAAGTGGAAAAATAGGTCAACAAAAAAGTCTGAAATGGAAAATACGTTAGCAAAAAAAAAAGTCAGAAGTGGGAAAACAGGTCAACAAAAAAAGTCTGAAATGGAAAATACGTTAGCAAAAAAAAAGTCAGAAGTGGGAAAATAGGTCAACAAAAAAGTCAGAAGTGGGAAAATAGCTCAACAAAAAAAAGTCTGAAGTGGGAAAATAGGTCAACAAAAAAGTCAGAAGTGGGAAAATAGGTCAACAAAAAAATTCAGAAGTGGGAAAATAGGCAACAAAAAAAAGTCTGAAGTTGGAAAATAGGTCAACAAAAAAGTCAGAAGTGGGAAAATAGGTCAACAAAAAAAGTCTGAAGTAGGAAAATAGGTCAACAAAAAAAAGTCTGAAGTGGGAAAATGGGTCAACAAAAAAAAAAGTCAAAAGTGGAAAATAAGTCAGCAAAAAAAAAAAAAAGGCTGAAGTAGAAAATAAGTCAGCAAAAAAAAAAAAAAAAAATAAAAAGCGGAAAAAGTCAGATGAAAAACCTGAAAAATTTTGGCCCCACACGGCTTTCATAAAATTTCACCAACCAATACAGTTTTTCT
>JAOBAT010055213.1:0-46094 GCA_026413305.1 Hydrozoanthus tunicans
TCCTCATTTTATATATATATATATATATATATATATATATGTATCAACATGTTTAGGTAAATGCTTGTATCTACGTATGTGTTCCAGGTAACTAGTGCATAGCTTGTAAAGTTACTGCTGAACAGCTGTTTAAACTAAAATACTAATGTGATTTACCCTTTGAACAAACTACACCGACACTTCCTCTAGTGCATTCGGATTTTACAGCCATTCCTTGGCGGCACTGCAGCAGGCTTGTCTCATTCCCTGAACACTCCAGATTTTTCAAGAGAACAGGTCCGCTCCCTACACCGTATCGAGTGCAACAGACAGCTGAATGATTTCCTGTAAAACCAAGCTGAGAACAAACAACATGGGCTTCTTTATCCCCAAATGAATTATCAGCGACGGAGTTCCACGTTCCATTAATGAAAATTTCAACACGACCTTCTTCTGGAGCGCGGCCGTTGACCAAGCGGACATCTACATTTATATGAAGAAAAAGGGGAACCTTATTTATTTAATAATGGAACAGGCTTTAAATAAGAAAAGGTGTCACAGAACATCCCCAAAACACGTTCACCTTAGTTAAGTTCGATTTGTCAAATGACGATACACACCTCCAGTTTTTGGTATCTTTTTGCATTTTACCCCAGCGTCTCTCAAATGACTGCAGAAGTTACTGCCAATTGGGTTTTGTCGGCATTCAGTTATCGTGCCTTCTGTCCCATTACAGTCTAAATTGCTTAACCAAATTCTTCCAATCCCTTGTCCGTATGAAGCACAACACGTGGCAGCTAATGCTCCTTGAAATCCCAGCATGCGACAAACTACATTGGCGTCCCTAATGTCGAAACCGTAATCACAAACTGTTCCCCACTGGCCTCCAATGAGAACCTCAATGCGTCCTTCTAGTTGGCTAGCTCCATTTACCAGCCTTACTTAAACTAAACGCAAATCAAATACGTTTTTAGCAAGAAAATGCTTAAGGAAATGAACCGAACAAATTACATTAATGAGAAGATTTCTACATTCGTTATTCCCATAACTGCTTAAACACTAAGCCGTCTGTCGAGTCTCCATAATACTATCCTGGGACTTTTAAATACGCACAACCACTATTTTGTCGAGAAGAGTAATAATTACAATAATAATAATAATAATAATAATAATAACAATAATAATAATAATGATAATAACAATAATAGTCTTTATTGTCCTTTAAACAAACCGGAAGGGTTTACAAAGGGTAATAATAAATAAAAGATTAACGGATATACAAAATACAATAATTGAAATTACTTATTCCAAATACATATACTAATTTTAAAATGTTAATACATGTAAAGAAGTAAACATTTGTAAAAATGGCGCTACTGGTAAAAAAAAAGTAGGATTAAAAGAGTAGGGCTACAACCCGGTTTTTTGAACATTGGTTTGACAAAGGTGAGTCACCTATTCTAAAGAGTCAAATAGACGTCTTGGGACGCTTATGAAATTCTAGATTTCCTTTATGAAAGCTCTAGTATGACTATTAAGTGGTAAAAATATTAAATTGTAAATTTTATTGATCAGTGTCATGTTCGGTGTTCGTCTTACCCTGGTTTTGTTTGGATTACAGCACGGGCAACAAAAATCTAAAGTTAATAATTCAATAAATTCATTCACACCTTCGGTTGTCTCTGTTGTCATGTTTTAAAAGCATTATCTAACCTCTGAATTTGCCCAATCTGCTTACCTGAAGCCCCCGTTCGTTTGGCTCTTGATAGTAGTGGAGTGTCAAAAAATCCTTTTGTATTCTTATTAGTTTCTTACAATAAGTAACACGAACAAGTTTTAACTATAGGATTCATATAATGCAGGATCTTGCAGCACTATATTTATTTCCAGTAGCTCGGCACTTAAAACAAGAAACGCAATAAGTGTCAACATTGCATCACGGAATGTCCGTTGCCTTTCTAAATTCAATAGATTTCACACTGTACGATCGAGCTTTTGTTGCGAGTGATCCAAACTCTCGTTTCCGAAAGTTTAGTTGGTGGCTCTCGGATGAGGTTTGGGTGTTAATCGTGAAGTGCAAATTTTACTTTTGTAGCCCTAGCTTTAGCTACGAGGTGACTTTGGTCATTTCAATTAGTAGAACTACCTCATACCCCCGGGAACATTCCCTATATTGGGTTAGTAGGTATGACCGTCCAACAAATTTTGAGAAAAAAATTATCAGTTTTGAAACACACTTAAAACAATTTAGGTTTTAGGTTTTATTGCATTTCGACGTGTCACTGCTTTGGTCACACTTTTACACCAACTACAGTGATAAACGAAAAAGCTTCATGAAAACCGTGTTTGTCTATCCTAACCTGGTCTTTCTTTCGGTACGTTACAATTTTCAACCCCGGATCTGATCACAACATCATCAATGGCTATGTCACTTCTGAAACTCCTACCAATGATGCCCTCGAAAATCGCCTGCAGTGAAATGGGAAGGCATAAACTTGAGCATTTATAAAGGGCTTTAAAGAGAGTTTTAAAAATCCTTTCCAATGAGGAGATATACTTCATATCTTCTTTTTATCAAATGTTCTTGAACAAGACACTTTATCCAACTTGTTCTAGTTGACTTAACTGTATGAATGTTTACCAGCTTCGGCTGGGGGAAAAGAAAGAGTTTTCTGAGGAAAGAAAGGTTTAGGTAATTTCATCTTTTCGGTGCAGTGACAGCTGAAATATTGTAGAAGAATCCAATGTAATTGTCGATAGCGTAATTGCTTGAAAACGTTTTTAAAAGTTAGCTAAATAAAAGACAAGAAATACTTTTTTTGTTTTATGGGAGAACAACCAATTTCCTTTTATCGTTTGCTACAAAGGTACAATGGGCATATTTTTCCCCCACCTGAAAATATTCATTTCGTCGAAAGCTGATTGCAGCGGGCATCCAAAGGTTCCCTTGGTTTCCACTTCGTTGCCATAACAACTGATTATCAACTTTTACTTTCAATGATCCCATATCACTTCCCATCATGTGGTACCAGAACTGGATACACCCTCTTGAGTTAGTAGGACTGGCACTAATTACTCTTGTTTTCAGTTGAGCTGTGTTCCCTACAGACCTACCGGATGCTTCAGTATACATGTAGTATCCTGAAGCGAAAACACAATATTTTTGTTTAAATATTACATAAAAATTTAAACGGAAGACCTTTTTATTCTCTTGTAAAAATAAATTTCTTATTTAGAAAGTACGGCTTGTTTTTGATGAATATAGAGTAAGTGTAAAATTTATATACTGAGTGTTGCCTTAAGACTTTTGAGTGAAGGACGGGACGTGAACCCGGGTTTCTTCCACGCTATTCGGGCTAACTCCAGTAAAGAAACAATTTCTGAAAGAATTAATGAGCATAGTTGCTTTGTTTTAGGAAAGGAATAAAGGAAACGGAAATGCTGCTGCTTTTTGAAAAATTAACACACTTTGACCTGCATGCTCATTCTCATCAAAGGCTCTTTGAAGTTATCCTACCTTAGCTTAAATAGCTATGATAAATGGCACTCAGAAACGGAAAGAGTAGGTCAACAGAAGTTAGATGGCAGGGTTTCAAGTCTCAACATTAAGTACTTCAAAAATCACAGCGATACATAATCAAAATTTTTCTAAGTAAATGTATTGCTCTTCAGTCAAACAAATTCTAAAAAAAAATCCTATTTTCTGTTACTCGCCATTTCTTACATATTTGACGTCAAAAGGTGAAAATTTGCCTTTTTACTAAAGTTAACCGGGTGCAGGTTGTTCAAAAGCCGATCATCTTTAAACCAGGATTAACTCTTAACAAAACCTTTTGGTTGTCGATTCATGGCAATTAAACCTAGATTAGAGCTGATCGTCTTTTGCACAACTGGTCCCTTCTCTTTTCATTTCTGGAAATCATGTTGTTGTTGCAGGTTGACTTAAGATAGATGAGGCCACGTGACCCGTTTTTTTGTTAAAAACTTAAAAATGTATCTAATAACAAGGTTAACGTTTGAAGTTTTTCAAAATCTTTGCAAAATTGAGCAGTTCTTCGGTTAAGTTGTTACTTTTCTTCGAACAGTAGGTCAGCACAAATATGAAGAACCGTTTTGGGCTTTGAGTTTTACTCGATTACTTGTACAAATGAAATTTCTTTTCAACGCCAAAAAGTACGATCATGTCTTTAACAAACAAAGCTCTTTAGAGAAAAAAACGTTTTGGTTTACAGTATTGCTTAGGTTAATAAGTAATATTTTACAAGACTCTTTATAGTTCTGTATAATCTTGAGCAAATTTCGAAAACTGGTATGGTGTTAATTTGAAACCCTAACGTACACATGACCACATCTACCTTAAATCAAGTAACAACGACAAAATGGTATCCAAAATTGGAAGAGAAGTTTAACATTAGTAAAAGGGCAAATTTTCAGCTTTTGTCTACAAGTATGGAAGAAATCGCAAGTGACTGGCTGACAAACGACCTGAAATATTTTTGCTGGTGTGGTCGTGGCTTGGTCCAGTAGCACTTGATGATGTTGCTCCGCTCCGCCTTGTCCAATCAAACTGGTCACCTTTTGCATTTCTTATATCACACATGTCACGATCAAATGTGCAATTTGCCATGTACACTAAAAAAAGTAATTAGAAAAATCAATCAATTACCCGTGCAGGCTTCAATGTTATTACGCATATAATCCAATATAATGCTATTACGCATGTATAGAACGAAATCGAACGAGAACTCATTAAAACTATATCATTTAGGTACAATCTGACTTTGAACAGTAACTAAAAAGCAAATCTAGACACTCAGAGAAAAACGTTTATTGCAATATTTACATGTTGTCCTTGAAAAAGATAAAAAATGCATATAGTAGTTTATAACGTAAATATAAATGTATATGTAATACGAATATAACATATTGACTAAACAAATAAATTCTAGTTAATTATGGAAAATTAAATGTAAGAAGATGCCTTCTATTTGAGAAAAGAAACGTAACAAAAGATACAAATAAAGGGATTATAGAAAGCAAGATCAAGCAAAAATTCGAAAATGCAAAGGCATCATTTTTAAACAAGTTTTTGAAATGAAAAAAAAAAACAAGTTTCAAAATATAGCATTTACTTCCACCAGGAGTGGGCTCAAACAGATGAGCTTGAAAATTTCGTAGGATTATGAAATTGCTAATTTTAGGAAAAAATTCCTGACAGCTAGCGCCGTTTAAAGGGCTAGATTACAAACTAAACGCAAAGTACAGTATACTGTTTGCGTAAATGCATGTTCTTTCTTCTTGGACATGCATGCAATTGTCAAATAATTAACTTTTCAACAGCAAACAAAGAGTTGTCAAGGCGATAGAAGTTCTCAATAGCTGAGATGCTAGCGATTAGCTGTAGGAAACTTTCTACAAACACGGTTTCATGCAAAATATGTCGCGAAAACTGGGCTTAGGCTTAGTATAATTAAGAGTTAAAGACACAAAATATCTGTCGCATCGCAGATTCAAAGTCAGCTATCTATAGCCTGGCGACGCTAAGCCTCTATATATCGGCAGACCACAAGACCCACTAGAAAACACGGAAACTAAGAGAAGCAGTTTTTAAGTCTCCAATGTAAACCGGAAATGAAGAAAGACTCTGGTTATCAGTTAGCTCCAGTCCATGGAGCCGTGTTGTATTGTACCCAGTGATCGATCTCTGGATACCAAAATCAAACTACATTGTAAAAGGATTAAGGCCTAAACATTTGATAAAACGTCCAACATTTGCCAGCGTTGAAAAAATCGAACACGGAGTCTCTCTAAGCAGACTTACCTTCCGAACACAAAACTCCAGCCACATGTCCCGTTCTGCAGCTGCCTTTCCCCATTAGCCGATGCTGACACTGGAGCAGATTTGTCTCGTTACCGGTGCACCTAAGATCTCCTAGCAAAATTGGTGTGGTTCCTTTGCCGTAACGTGAGCAACAAATAGATGAATGTTTCCCCGTAAATCCCATTTGCTGACAAACAACTTGAGCTTCCTTTTCACCGAACGAATCATCACAAACAGTTCGCCAAGTTCCATTCACAAACATCTGAACACGACCCTCTTCTAGTTCGCGTCCATCAACCACACGAACATCTAAACGAAACAGTTCAAGGTTTTAACACACTTGGTTAAGCGTTCAGTTTATGGTGCACGACTGTTATCGCACATCGAAAACCCATAAGTTTATGCATGTCGGGAAAGTTTTGTAAGTGTTTATAAAGGCATCGATAAAGATTTAATAAAAAAGTGATTTCTCAACTTGAAACCATTATTGCATAAAAAATGTTTAAGGTGCCGACCTTTTGAATGTTAGCTCTCCGTCGGAGCAATTAGTTTAATGTGCTCGAAAGGCAGCACCTTAATCTTGCTACTGGGTTATAACAATCAACTTTTAAGTTTATCGTAAAGTAACTGGTTATTTAGTCAGTTAACTTAGTTTTTAACGTAAATACTTAAGTTTCAATTCCGCTAACTTGTTATTAAAAAATAAATCCCCTTTTTTATAAGTTCCACTATTTTGAAGCAAGAAATTAAATTGATATATTAGGCACCCTCACCCCCTGAACTAGAAATAAACATGTTCCCCGGGGTAGGAGGGGTTGATAGTCACGATGTACTTGAAATTGAATTTTGGTATTCAAAGCAAACTTAGCCATATTTTGTTATATGAAATACACCAATTTTTATCTAGGATGTATTGTACACAGACGTATCTTCAAGTGTTGAAGCCCAGTTCATTGGCAAAGGCTGGAATTGTTACTTTGTTTTACTGCAAGATAGCTAGTGTAGTTGTTTTTACGTTTTTTTCAAGATAGTTGTCAACAATCATTAAAAATATTGAAAGTACCATCAATGATATTCCGCCGAATGTTAAGAGGTGCATTTATATAGCGCCCTTTCCATATTAGTGCTCAAAGGCGCTTTACAATGATCAGTTTACCCAGAGCAGACCGGAAGCGTATATATAGGCGCAATTGGCAGCAGCTTCAAAGTGGTCCATGTATGTTGGTACTCATTTACCGACCCCGGAAGGATGGAAAGCTGAGTGGCCTTTACCGGGAAAGAAGGTCGCCCAAATTTTCAAACCTCGACCAGGCCGGGGATCGAACCGGGTACCTCAGGATTGGGAGGCAGAGATCTTACCAATGCGCCAACCCCTCCGCTATATGTATTAAGCTCCTCTCTATCTATTACTAATAGGCCTATCTATTATATGCTCTCGAAAAAATTCCCCAACCTTCGGGGAATGGGGATTTCCAGAGAGAAAAAAAATTATGCTTCTTTGCGATTTCGAAAAATCATTACCTCCATCCTTGGGTGGTGCAACACACACAATGCCAGCATCTTCTCTATGACCGCAGTTATGGCTACCAACACCTCGGTGTAAACAATGTGCTATCGACGATTCATTACCATTGCAGCGTAAGTCATCCAGCCATATTCTGCCGCTGCCACGCCCGTATATGGCGCAGCACTTAGCTTCTGCTGCCCCGGGAAATCCCAACATACGGCAGAACACATTGGCATCTCTAATGTCGAAGAAGTCATCACAAACTGTCCCCCATTCTCCTCTAAAGAACACCTCAACACGTCCTTCCAATGGGCTCCGTCCATTTACCAATCTCACTTGAACTGAGCGGAAAATATTGATTTGTTATATAGATTCTTACTGGATTCAGTGTTACTAACATATTGTTACTATTCTGAAGAAAACCTCAAGTTACATCACCAGTTCAAGTTTGTAGAAAATTCACCCAAGGGTTATGGATTTGCGGCAGATTTCAAAAAATTGAAAAGTTGCCTGCCAACAATGTGACGTCATCAGTTGAAAACATTAAAAAGTTAATATCAGGAGAACCATAAACGATTTTGACAATGTATCTTTACCGCTACTCCTCATTTTGCAAGGTTTGTCCATAGAGAAAACAAAATTTTTCATGTCATATGCTCTTTAAACGTTATAAAGTTTGATACCCGAGGTCCGAAACAACAATAAATCTGCTATCAAATGTACCACTTTACAAGTGTGTTTAACTTGTTAACTCTAGCATGCTCATCTTATATAATTAGGAGACAGCCGAGCCAGTTTTTGATACAATCTAACAACAAGAGCCAAAGTAAAGAATAAAGTAAAGGAAATGCAGTAGAAAGTCCTCAGTAAATACTTTGCCACAAATGTACTCTTGAAATAAAAAAACGAACACGTTGAATCCAATAGTTGTAATTTTTGTGGAGAAGGAAGATTGCGACACCTCTTTTGGGAATGCTGTGTGATTAAGCGTTTCTGGCTCGCATTCAGAATATGGTGGTCTTTTTATTCCAACAAAAGGTTTTCATTTAGTTTTACAGACATTATTTTATAGATATTACATTGCTGATAACTTATTTACAGATGCAAATCAAAAGAGGATCTTCCAGTATTTGACGGGTTTCTCAATACTTAAGATACGAATACGAATCTGAAAAATACATTGCAAAAAAGGCAAAGAAACTAACAGAGCATAATAATAGATGGAATAAACTTATTCCTCGGATCAACAACGCAACTTGGTTCTATACTTACCAATAATGTCAAGGCTCACCTTTTGCTTTCGTTTGTTATTTGTTTCCTTAAAATTTTGTATTGATTTGTAACCGAATTGAAAATGTAATTTGTAATTTGAATTTTGAAAACTGTATCGTGTATTGGCAATAGTGTAACTGACTTTGTTAAATTAGAATTAAAAAAGAAAACTTTTTGACATATTTTGGATATTTTAATAGACAAACAGTTGGACATATATTGCTGTTGTAAGATAGTAACTCCTCGGATTTCTAACTACTCAATGGAGTTAAACATATTGTCATATAGCATTTTTATTCAAATTTGTTTCCTTGCAAATTTTAGTCTATAAAAAGTTCCTTTAAAGCAATTTAAAGCCTCTGTTGAAGTGATTAGTTTCACACGATCCGCCTCGAGTGCTGTAAGTCAAACTGTTTAGAAAAATCAGGGTTAACAAACGACCTGTAAGTTATTCGGCGATCGTAAATTTGATGTAGTCATCTATTTATTCAGTATACAAAATTCTACCTATCCAGGTTTAAGACATATTTTTAAGTCAAAGTTTTCGTTTTAAAGTAAAATCATCGAACAACCTTGTGAAACGAACTGATAACTGAGGAGTGCTTTTTGAACTTGTTCTAATTTTTGTGAGGAAGGAGGGGATGACATCTTTGACGTCATTTTGGCATCATTTTGACGTCATTTTGACATCTTTCTTTGGTACTTACATTCTTCCAGTATCAATACGTAGAAAAAAATTAAAATGAAAAAACAATCTTTCTCGTATCATTGACTTCAAACCTAAAGTTGACTACGTACCATTCGCAATTGGTGTAGTTGGTGTCGTTATTGGTGTGGTTGGTACGCAGTTTTCAGGACCAGGTGAAATCAAAATATCGTCAATCGCAATATCACTTCGAAAACCTCTTCCTATAATGCCTTCTAATGCAATCTGCAGTCAATGTAAAGAAAACGTAGATAAAAACTTTATTTACTCGGTCAAAAGAGAAAAAACAGTCAAAATTGGTTAATTAAGGCATTTTACTTAGACTTAAACTAAGCTTTTTTGGTTTTCGCAGAAATATATACGTGAAAGCATAAAAGACGTTAAGTCAAGCTAAAGTATTTTTCTAGAAAATGAATTTTAACGTAAACAAGAATAACCTAAAAGGTATATTCTTGTTGTTTAGGAATTTTAGAGAAAACCGAATTGCATGTGGCATGAAGGCTTTTATGATGTGGTATTGGGGTAGAAACTTTTTTAGTACAATTAGGTTTTGGTTTAGTATAAGTCTCTACGTATATGGCAAAGTCCTAATTTCCATTCTATCTCTGCATTTTTAATGCTACAAAAACACTCTTCGTTTTTATTTCAAAGGTATAGTTTGAGACGAGCAGCTTCGGATTAGGACTTTAGGTGGATTGTCGATAAGGACAGCTGTACTTTTCGACCACTATTGTAACTGTTCAAAATGGATTGTTCAAAGTTGATCAAAATACCCAATGAGAAGAGTTCCATCTCTAATCCTACCTGATAGGAGCTGTTTGTCTGGAAGCTAACAACTGCGAGTTGCCACGAGTTTCCTTGGTTGCCACTTCGTTGCCATAGCAACCGACCATTCACCTTTACCCTGAGCATTCCCATGTCTGCCCCCCACATATGGTACCAGAACTTAACACAGACGGTTTGGTAGGAGGAGTTACCACAGAAGACTGGTGACAGTATCCGAGCTACGTCCCCTGGTCTTCTCCAAGAGGCCTCTGTATACATTATCCTCCTGTTCAACGTAAGCATCGATGGTATATGTTGTTTAGTTGTTTAAGAGTAAAGTTTGGTATCAAAAGGGAGATTGGGAGGGGTGTGATTAAACTTAAATTTTCTTTGTTCTAGCTTGCTTATTTAAGACATTTGAAATATTTATTCCCAACAATTCTAAAAGTCGTTATATAACTAGTAATAAAAATGCTTTCTCGTCAAGTAAACTAGATATATTCTTCATACAAATATATTTTTGTTGATGTTGAACTATAAAATCTTGTTCGCATTTTTTTGTTTTCGGCCGTTAGGGGTTTTTACTGAAATAACAAAGTAAATGCATATACAAAATACGTTGTTTCTATCGCTGTAATGGTTCACAGGTATACATATTTACCCTTGCAATATCAATAGAAGAGAAGAAAGAGCACAAAAACTGCTTATGAAAATCCCCTACGACGCAATCTATTTGCTGAAACAGAAACCACATAAACTGTTGATTACTCAGTTGCCCAACCTTCTTCTAAACCACATACTAAGGAGGAAGGAAGGCAAGCTCAGAACAAAAGCATACATATTAAGTCATTCAACACTGATCAGTTTGGAAAAAGGCCCCTTCGTTATTTTGGGGCCTCTCTTCGGAATAAAATTCCTGTTGAATTAAAGGAAAGCCAATCTCTAACAACTTTTATGAAAAAGCTAAAGAATTACAAAATTGACAGTTATTCAAGCTTCGTTTGATTTCATTACTTTCCTACATTAAATGCGACCGTTTGTCCTCAACTTTAATACTACCTCATGAAAATCAAATCTAGAATGTACAGGGTATCCTCTAGATTAGTCTCGACTATTAGGATATCCTGTACTCGTCCATCTCATTTATTAAATTATTATTATTACTTTTTCTTTTTGTATGTATGTACTTATAACTCCAACTTTTTCTACTTATGTTTAATGTTTACTTTTACAACTCAATTGACTTGATGGTTATTTTAATTATATTGTAAGACATTTTTTTTTCTGCAACTGTTGTAATTAAATAATTTCTATAAATATATTATCAATACATGTAACATACATATCATAACGAGTACAAACAATAAAAAAACTGAAAAAAAAAAAAATGGCCCAGTGCCTTCACGAGTAAGCTGTTTTTTATTGACATTTCCAAATGTTTCGTCACAAGATGACTGCATTGTTATTACAGTTTTATTGCAACTATTGTCAGTTTTGATTATCCCCTTTCTCTTCATCTTCTTTGCTGGTTTCTCTTATCTTGGCGGTTTTCATTTATTTATTCACTGCAACGCCAATTCTAAATTCCAAAGGTTTCATTCATCGTTATGGTGCAACACCGATAAGATCCCAGTTCAAAGTTTTAAGTGAAATTCCACAAAATGGTTTTATATCCAGCTTTGGACTTCCATTGAAACTTCTGAGACCTCTTAGAAGTGGGTGCTTGAATAGGGCACGATGTGTTAACGCTTGAAAGTGGGGTTAGATTTTGGCTCTCATAAAGTGCAGAGAATTCACCGTTTGCGCTATCTTAAAGCAGTTAGCCCAACAACAAACAGAAATAGTCCGAAACAAACGTAAAATTCCATGTTGACTTTCCACCCTTCTTCGGGTGCAGCTTTAATCTGCAAAACAAAGTTAATTAAGAATGAGTTATTGACCACCCGACCATTCTTTTCTGGTAATTTTTTACAATACACGAGAAAAAAAGAAAAACGTGTACTCAGTTAACTGTAACAACAAGAGAAAAGACCGGTCTTACTATAACTTACATTATTTTGAAAAAAGTAAGCTAACCTTTCAAAAATAAACGTTTTTTAAACCTTAAAAAAAGGTGTTCCTTTGTAACCTGATGGCAAACTCGACAGGATCATCTACATAATTCAATTACTTGAAGATTGTTCTGTTTGCAATTTTTTAGGGACGAATGAAAAACGTGTTCTCTTTAGTGGTACATGCTAAAACATAGTAAGTAAAAAACTATTTTTAAGTACTCCCAGGTCAGCACCCTCGGCGTTTGATAGATAATTTACTGTACCCTTACCTGTTTCAAATCGCTTGGAAACTGCTCCGAATAACTCCGTGTTTTTGGCTCTTTGATACTCGTCTTCTGGGGCGGGTCACAGCGACCACTGCAGTGGGGGGGAAAAGATAGGGAGTTTTAGATGCGAGGACGGCAACATCGACGATTATGGCTTCCCAAAAACTCACTTCTTGCTTGCCCCTTTCGATCACGTATTTAATTTGCTTTCTCTCTTGTACGAGTTTGTGAACAGAAAAAGATGAAAGTGATTTTCTTAAAGGCAATTGAAGGTTGACAAAACTTGAAGAAGGACGTTCTGCCTATCTAGGTGAAACAAATAACTAAGGTGTTATGCAGCACGCAAACACCTGGCTTTGACACATCCAAATTTTCAAAGGCAGATACGCTGTGTTTTGATCTTTTCCAGCCTCAATCAAGGTGTTATGGTGGTTTGACGCCTTGGATAAAACAATGTAAGCCGCCTTTAATTATAAGCCTTCCTTGATTATAAACCATAGGAAAATGTGGCAAAAATAATTATTGTAAGCCGCTGCTTATAACCGAATAACCACGGCACGTTTAGTCCTATAACGTCTCTAGCGAAGATGGAATAAGTTGGTTGGAGTGTGGATATGAAAGATAACTCAACCTGCACATTTGTTGCTCTAGTGTAAAAGTGTTGGACACGTTCGATATTTCCACGTTGTGAACACTACCAAAGAAGTCAGTCACAAGAACCTGTCAGCAAAGAAATATTGGAGAAACTGTAAATGTTCAGTGAATTTTACAACAGATACTCAAGAGAACTGATAAAACTGTAATCGATAAAATTTCTTGAAACAAAAAAAGTATGTATGTTTTGCAGGAAACTTTGCAACATAATTTTTATTCGAAAATGATGAACAATGGTTATAATGTACTTATAACTAATCTTTTAGAGGGAAGTCATGTAATAAATATTTTATTAACCTCCTTTTCTTTGTCAGGGAAAGTGTTTGCCGGCGGTCGGTCTGTACTGTGAAAGACCTCAAGCAAATACTTTCCTGAACAAACCTTGTACTCAGTCATTAAGATGTATGTATAAAACATTGGAGCATAATTTCTATTTAATACTAACAATAAAACATGGTAAAATACAACAAAACTAATTAATTCAACCTAGTTTCAGTGATCTAACTAGCGCGTCGTTTTCCCCAGCGTCCTGTCGTTTTCCGATTCCGCCCTGCCGTTTTTCGCTTGATAAAGTTTATTATCTGCTTAGATTGGTCCAATGAGAGAAGACCCCTTAGCACAATAGTCACCTTGTTGACGTCCCGACGAAATAAATCTGACCTAACACCAGGTGTAGAGATAACCAAGCTTGGAGTTGTGTATTGGAACTGAACAATGCAAACACAAAAACACTTCTGTTAGTATATTATACAAGCCAATCACCAAATCTCAGTCAAATGCAAGTCAGTTGTTACTCAATATTCAGGTTTTCTTAGCAAAAGATGAAACAGGGTTCATACACTATTACTCTTAAAATATTTCATGACCATAATATCAAATATGAATGACTTCACAAGCTTACAGGAGATCTAGGGCTCTATACTAATAAATGTCGAAACATGTACAAATTTAATGTTTAAACACTTTTGTTATTAGCAACAAGAAATAAGACTAGGGTTTTCAAGAGAGACAGGTTTAAAACTTTTCTCAAGAAATCAAGTAATTAAATAAAGAGTTTTGACTTTCAATGACATTCCATTACTGATAGTAACTATTGAGGCCCAGCATTTGAAATCTTAATTTCCACAACTTCCAGAATTCTTTAAGACCCATTTCAACCCTATACAAATTGTTTCTCTTAGTTTAGATTTAATGGCACGTTCATAGCATAGATCTGTTTCGTCTGAGAACTGTTTATCAAAATGTGAGTTATTAGTCTATAACATTAAGAATCTTGCAATGAAAACAAAATCCTTTAAACTAAAAGTGTCTGTAAGGCTCTTTTCTATTATCTTGCTAAATTTTATTGACATCTTCCAAATTCTGAATGACTTATATTGCTACACAACATGTACACGAAATTACATGCAGAATAGCTAAACTAACTTACTACCTAAACTCAGATAAAACAAGGGCATTTCTTTGTTTGGAAAACAAACTCAAACTCAAAACTCAAACTGTCTCAGCAGAAATGACAAGGACCCTTTAGGTCGAAAATTCTTTATTTATATTTTTCCACTCATTTATACCGCCACCAATATACTTCTTCAGTCTAGCATAACTACTCCAAAATTGTTAAGAGAATTTATGAAGTTCTAGTACTGATCAAAACTGCTAAAGCACTTTAAATAATTGAGCAAATTATATTGACTTTAGAGTTCATGCTGCCCTTCCAACTGTACTCACCAAGTCCCCCAAAGTAGCCCTGCTGTTGGGTAGAATCCCTTCTAAAAACTGCAGTACGTAATATGTGTAGCGATCGATCACATGAACACCAATAGCAGGATCATCATGATGCTAGAAAACAAAGATTTTACAAAAAGTTTGTCAATAAAAATTGACAATATGATTATTTATCATTACTATCAACAGCAAAACAAAGAGAGTAAAGTTTGGAGGCCATCAAAAACACCTGATGAGTACTTCCAGACAGAGAGTCCTCCCCAATTAGACTACCTCCTCATGCGGTAATAGTCAAGAATAGGATTTGGAGGCCATTCAGAGCGCTGGAGAGTACTTATAGACACAGAGTCCTCCCCAGTTAGACAGCTTCCTAATGCTACAATATTCAAGAATTGAGTGTGGAGGCCGTTGAGAACACCTGGGGTAATTACAGACAGAGAGTCCTCACCACTTAGACTGCTTTTTAATGCTGCAATATTCAAGAATAGAGTTTGGAGGCCGTTGAGAACACCTCAGAATACTTACAGACAGAAAGTCCTCCCCAATTAGACTGCTTCCTAATGCTGTAATATTTGGGGAATAGGGTTTAAAGGCAATTGAGAATGCCGAGCAGTACGTACCGACAGAGAATCTTCCCCAATCAGACTGCTTCCTACTGCTACAATATTTGGGGAATAGAGTTTGGAAGCCATTGAGAATGCCTGGCAAGTGTCCACTATCAGAAGCAATTCATGGTACCTGAAAAGCATCCGGGTTATTAATTCATTATACAGTTTAATGTATTGTTCAGTGGAACTAATAACCCAAATAAGGTAATAAAATGTTATTTGCACATGAATTCTTATTATATAATTACTGGATGTTCACTGATTCAATTTTGCTTCATTTTGTATAAACGAGTAGTGGTCATTACACTGCATACAAGATTCAATGTGCTATTTACTTTCCGCTCTTGTGGTGTTTGCAGGATTCAATCATCCAAACTTGTGTCTCCTGCATTTACCAGAGAATAGCTTGTTCTTGACAACTTTGAAGCCACATGTGGTGGGTATACTTGTTTTTAATTTGACCCCTTTAGTTCCAATCAAACAGTTTCATGATATTTATCAGTTTAGGAAATGTTGGTTTCATCTTTAGTTATTTGTCTTGTTCAATTGATCAACTACCAATTCTCACAACCAAGTGTAATGTTAGTTTGTGTTATGCAAAAAGAAAGTAAATGTTGATTGAAACATGTTTTTGCAGCTGGATAAGGAACAAAGTAATTCTAAAATCTAAGGATCAACTCCTGTTCCTGTAAAACAACCCATCTTAACCCTTATCCAACCTTGACTCGAACTTTTTCCAAAAAGGAAATGACCTCGCTATTCACCCTCCTCCCTTTCCTCCCTCCCCTCCCCTCCCCCACCTAAACCTAAACCTTACCCCTATCCTGATTCTATCGCCAACCCAAGGGAAAGGTTACTGAGCTGTCTGTATCAATTCCAGTCTCTGGTAAATGATCTGCCTTGAGACCCTACCCTTCTTTTACATTTTACCCATTCCCAAGATGAGACATGAGTAAGTAAAATGGTAAGAAAAACCGGGGTTGACCCACCCAGCTGCACACATTACAGTGAATATCTTTGAACCATTAACTCATATTCGTACTGACACCAGCAATTTACAGTAATCAACATAGACTGTATAATTATGGCGAACTAACCTTCCTTTCTGCCACATTTGCTCAAAGGCATCTGCAATTTCAACACTAGTGATCTCCTCCGCATCCTGGAACTTGAGAAAGCCATCTCCACCATGGCCTGTTGATGATAGTTAACCATTTCATTCGTAGTAAGTTTAACAACATCTAAATTCTCCTTACCCAACTCTTACAAAACAAACCATTTTGTAATGAGAAAATGGGAACTGATCAACTAATATGGTAAACCATTGAAGATAAAAAGTTAATACTGACACTAGCTAGGATCCTGATTCACCATTGCAATATTTGTTACATTTGGGGCTTAAAGAACCAAGAGCAAAAAACACCTGCTAGTTTAGAGTGTTAGCTTAGGAAATGACATCAACTTGAACTACTTTTTGATAAGACATGTACATATGGCAACCAAACTGTATAGAGACAGATTGCATCGGGTACGCATGCAATCATTATGAAGTAGGAATTCTTACAACAACGAACTCCTTATTTAGTTTGATAAATTTCCTTTGTCAAGTATGACTAACTTGTATTGATATACAGCTGCTCAATTTTTACCACCTTTCCAAGGGGCTTCAGGGTTGTCAGGCTTCAGTCACGTTCACAAGAATGTTACTTCTTTCATCTCAAAGCAAACATTTAGATGATGAGACCCTTACCAGTCAAGTACACAAGATTACTTCTTTCATCTGACAGCAAACGTTTGAATCATGGAACACTTAACAGTCATGAACACAAGAATGTTAGTCCTCTCCTCTGACAGCAAACTTTTGGATCCTTGAACACTTGCCAGTCATGAAGACCAACTACTACTTCTCTCGAATGACAGCAAACGTTTTGATAATGGAACACTTACCAGTCATGTACACAAGAATGTTACTTCTCTCATCTGACAACATACGTTTGGATCATGGAACACTTACCAGTCATGTACACAAGAATGTCACTTCTCTCATCTGACAACGTACGTTTGGATCGTGGAACACTTACCAGTCATGTATATAAGAATGTTACTTCTCTGAGCACTTACCAGTCATGTACAAAAGGATGTTACTCTTTCATCTGATAGCAAATGTTTGGGATCGTGGAACACTTACCAGTCACGTATATAAGAATGTTACTTCTTTGAGCACTTACCAGTCATGTACAAAAGGATGTTACTCTTTCATCTGATAGCAAATGTTTGGATCGTGGAACACTTACCAGTCACGTATATAAGAATGTTACTTCTTTGAGCACTTACCAGTCATGTACAAAAGGATGTTACTCTTTCATCTGATAGCAAATCTTTGGATTATGGAACACTTACCAGTCATGTACACAAGAAGATTACTTCTCTCATCTGACAGCAAACGTTTGGATCGTGGAATATTCAGTCAGATACAAAAGGATGTTGCTCTTTAATCTGACAGCAAATGTTTGGATCGTGGAGAACTTACAAGTCATGTTAACAAGAATGTTACTTCTTTCATCTAATAGCAGACGTTTGGATCTTTGAACACTTACCAGTCATAGACAAAAAGAATGTTTCTCTTTCATCTGATAGCAAATTTTTGGATCATGGAACACTTACCAGTCATGTACACAAGAGGATTACTTCTCTCATCTGACAGCAAACGTTTGGATCGTGGAACACTTACCAGTCATGTTAACACGAATGTTACTCTTTCATCTGACAGCAAATGTTTGGATCGTGGAATACTTTCCAGTCACGTAAAAAAGGATGTTACTCTTTCATCTGATAGCAAACGTTTGGATCATGGAACACTTATCAGTCATGTACCAAAGGATGTTTCTCTTTTATCTGATAGCAAACGTTCGGATCATGGAACACTTACCAGTCATGTACAAAAGGATGTTACTCTTTTATCTGATAGCAAACGTTTGGAGCATGGAACACTTACCAGTCATGCACACAAGAATATTACTTCTCTCATCTGACAGCAAACGTTTGGATCAAGGAACACTTACCAGTCATAGACAAAAAGAATGTTTCTCTTTCATCTGATAGCAAACGTTTAGATCATGGAACACTTACCAGTCATGTACATAAGAATATTAATTCTCTCATCTGACAGCAAACGTTTGGATCATTGAGCACTTACCGATCACGTACATAAGAATATTTAATTCTCTCATCTTACAACAAACGTTTGGATCATGGACCACTTACCAGTCATGTACACAAGAATGTTACTTCTCTCATCTGACAGCAAACGTTTGGATCGCGGAACGCTTGTTGGTAGCCTGCCTAAAGATAACAACGTGGAAAACTTTGAAACCATCAAGTTTTTATTTTTGTTCAACTGTTCTTTGCTAACCACTAGTTCCTTATGTATTGAGCAACCCCCCCCCTCCCCCCTCTCTCCCCCACCCCCAGACATCTGCACTTTTGAAATTTTTGACAAGTTCGCTGGTCAAATGTCTGGCCATCTGGCTATTAAGGTATACATTTTCCGAAAGCTTATTAATTTTCATATACAGCAGGGCCGCTTGTTTATCAGTTTGATTAATTCTTTTGTAGCCTCTTATCTCACAAAAACACACTTTCAATCTGAAGTTCCATCTCAGAAACCTTTTGACACCTCTGCACAGTTAACACACCTTTAGAAGAACAAAGATTGGGTCAGCGATTTGATTTTAAGCGCGTCGTCACTTTTTCTATCAAATTACAAAGTTGAAAATGCTGTTTTGCCCCTGCTACTCGTATTTTTTGCAAGATATCTCAAGAACAAGGTAAGAAAAAACAAAACGCTGGGGCACTTTCGTAGATCAGACCTTTTCCAAGTTCTGTGCAAAATTTGGGATCACTGGGTTAAATAGTTTTAGAGAAGAAACTTGCCAAAGTTGGTCAAAATGCGCCAAGTTTACTTTCAAGAAAAATGCAGAAAAAGATTTTCCTGTCGGAATTATTGGTTTACTAAGAGATAAGTATTTTCGCACTCGTGAAAATATTCTTCCAATCGGAGTGCACATGTGTTGTGAGATAGGTCCAAGTTCTTATTGTCTGACAGGTTGACAATGAAAGGCATTTTCCAGGCCTGCGATTTAACAACAGATTTTCCATACCGCCAAAAACGTTGGAACCTATTTAGTTGACCTTTGGCTTTAACTTTACAGTTGTGTTAAACATTCTATTGTGGATATAGATATTGGAATATTCACAGGTAAACTTTATAATTTAAAATGTTAGCAATTTCGAAACATAAAGACACTTACATGGAATAGATTCAATTTAAAATGTCATTGTTTCTTCAAATGCCTGGCTTTCACCCTTCCTTTTGTTCAAATTGTCATCAAATGGGGAAAGGCTGCTGTCAAATGCCCAGGGGTTGCATGGGGGATGTTGAAGTTTTGAATTGATCAATATAGTATTAACCCTTTTAGCCTTTACTAGTTTACAGTGTTTTCCCTAGGCGTGAAAGTAGCCGTTGGAAAAACATAAGTAGGTGTTGCAACAAACTTTTTATTATCCACTCCGCCTTAGAGTTTTTCTTTTTCAAACAAATATTTGAAAAGACAAAAAAGTAGGCATCACAAACTGCTGAGTTGCCGTAGGATGCGACAGACAATGGCTTATTTTGAAAACACTGGTTTATCAGCTAACTTCTCCTTGCAGTACTCTGCATCCAAAGTGAGACATTTGTTAATATAGAAACAGGAGTTCATCAAACAAAGATATTAAAAAAACTGAAGTTGACAATCAAAAATCTCCAAAACTTGTTCTGCTAAAAGTATGGGTCTAAAAAGGTTTGAAAAATACCTCAAAGACATGTTTGAGTGTATGTTAGTCAGAGTAATTATGTTTGTTTCAGTACTGAGAGATGATTATTGATCCAACAAAGTGGTCTACCAAATTTGAGAATTCTCCCCTAGTACTTGACCTAGTTAGGAGAATTTGCCAATACACTTAGGATTGAAAGAAAAAAAACAAACTTAAATATGAATAAATCGATTGGTTGTTATAAGGTAAGAAGTTAAAGAAAAGGGGGAAAATGAATAAAACCTTGCAGCATCACCAGTTTACAATTAACTTTTTAGTAGTAATTATGCTGAAATATAAAAACAGACAATCCACTCTTACCTGTTAAGATTCTAATGAAGTTCTCAACAGTAACCTGAAAAATGAAATTCTTTGTTAGTTTCAGTCAAGAATGCATGTAAGCCAAACCTTACATTCAGCTTTAGTAATGGTTAACAGAAGATGAATAGATGAATGTAGTGAACATTATGACTTGGGTTGTATACAGTATGACTGATAAATTAAGACAGACAAAAACTTTGGTAATAAGACTTCTAAAGCAAAAACATTTAACATAACAATCATTTATTTCAGTTTTTTTTAAATATTTAGACCTGAGTGAGTAATTCAACAGCTTGACTGAGATATCTTTAAAATGCTTTCCTGACAGGGCTTTCAAAACAAGCTGGTGACCACCAGAGTTCTGCCAGATAGTTTGAGTCTCACCACTGGCTACTTCTCACATGATAACAAATGAAATACATCTCAGCAACCTCAGACTCAATTAAAAGTGATGGTTCTCCTTGCAGTAATATTAGTTAATTAGTTTTTAAATTGTTTTGAGTTGCATTGATTTTACTATCTTGGTTTCAAAAACTTGACAATGCCTGTTGTTATACAGGCATTTCTAGCCTGAGTAGTCAGCAGACCAAAACATGAAAAGAGCCTCATATGAACAGAGAAATGAATGAATGTACGAACAGCTTTGTATTAAATTTGTAGCTCAAAAACTGAATCTTTGACTTGTGCTTTAGGCAAAATTTTTTAGGTTATTGCTGGAGAAACTTAAAAACTGCATAATGAATGACCAAGTTATAGTGTTTTTTCTTCAAGAAAAGTAGCACTTTTCATCTCCAAAATGCACCGGATTGTGTTTTAGAGGCTCAAAATTTCCTGGGAACCCCCTAGTATGCTCGCAACCTATGGCTGCTTGTTTTATTTTTTGGGGAACTTTTGCACAGATGGCTACTTTTTTTGAGTAGCTGCCTACTCCAAGACATTCTGAAAGCCCTGCCTGTTAGAGAAAAAATTTGTAAATGCAACTGAACTTACTTCATATCCCCGATAGTCCACCTCTATATCATCACCATAGACATTGATGTGTTGATTAGCATTGTTAAACACAGTGCCTGCAGTAATGAAGTAAAGCTGGAGTTTGGATGTTGTTTGACTGAAGATTTAACTCAGAATTGTTGCCTAGTTTTGAAAACACGACAGTACTAGTGCTCTCCCTGAAACTATTCATCTGACTGATTTCCTTGCTCAACTTGGAAAAATTAAAAACCATCATTACCATAAATTGGAGGGTCTAGTGCAAAAACTATACAATCATGTATTAAAGGACTCTTGGTGAAGTTTCATTTCTCCCTACACTTTCCCTATAATTTTATTTTTCTGTTCATGACCAATGGGAGAGTTTAGCATTGATTTTGGTTTTCATTTAAAGTCACATATGATATTATTGCACTAGTTAGACTCTTCAATTGTGGTTCTCAAAATGACACAACCATTTGTTCAGAAAAACTGTTATGGTTGAAAATAACTTTAGATAATTATTATAAACCCCACCATACACTAATAATACTTGAGAGCACACCTGCTAATGTGTTTACAAAAACCATTAAGCATACATTCAGTTCCGTAGTAAATACTATTCAATGTTAATTCTTAACGAACAAGTTCAATCTTTGAACTAACTCTTTTCCCTAAGGGAATCGGGGTGACTTAATTTATGCTAATTTTCATATATTTTAACAAAGATGCGGTAGTTTTCACTCAGTTTTAACTCTGAAGATGATATGTTAAGATCGAAAACGTTTAGTTTTTAAAAATCACATGGAATAGGTGGAATTATGACCAATGTTAATACTGTTTTTGTTGTTTCAATTGATAATAATCAGTATATATTATCACATAAACCCTTGATATTGCAAATAAATTATATCATCTACTTAAATTAAAGAGTCATATTATGTATAAATTAATCATTACCACCAGTCTAGAGGCTGCACAGGCCCTAATCTCCACACTGAGCAGTCCATAGTATCTCTGGGGCCGAGGCTGTAAGCCCAGTCATCAATGATTTGTAGTTATCATCAATATTATTGATGTTATTCATTTGTTATTACCATCATATAATGATATAAAAATACATCTTACATGCTTCTAAGGATGCTAAAAAGTACCTTGTAACAGTTCTAGGAAAAAAAGGGATAAATCGACTCAAACACAAATTTTAAAACCAAGGGTCTTTCAGTTTCTTCTTAAAACAACTTATACCAAGTACTTAATCTTTCATTCAAAGCTAAGTTATCAATTACCTGGTCTTGGATTCCTTGCATTACAAGCCATGTCATCTGCCAGCATAACTATTATGTGACTGTGCATGAGAAGAAACACTCAGTTTAGATTACCATTATCATGATACATTAAGTTGGGTTTAATCAATACACTGAAAACATTTTCAAGATGAAACCAGTATAAAATTATATTTGTTTTTTGTATTGTTTATTTTTCTGTCTCAGTTTCATTTAAAAAAACAATTAGATAATGCAGTTATTTTTCTCTTCATATATAACATACTTTAACAGGCTTTAAATTACATTAATTTGTAATTCATAACTCCCAAGAGTAAAAACTGAAAAAATTTGACAGCATTCTTGTCAGTGCTTGCTAATGTAAGTAGTCACATGTAATAAAATACCTTGAAGTTTTTAACCCTCTTAATCTTTGTATATGAGCTTCCTTTCCATTGGCTACAGGGAACTGTACTTTTTTACTATATAACTTAAATAACTAACAGAAATAAACAAATAACCCTTCCAAACAATCCAAGGATGATAAAAATAGGATACCCCAGCCTGTGAGGCATACTCTATGTACCCACCTGTCAGGGATTCCAAGCCTTTTAACACTGCGGTAAATAGACATTACATTTGCAACATGCCGATAATTAAACCAAAAACGGGAGGTGCAAACCTATACGCGAGTAAAAACGAAAGGTATTAATGGATTACCTTGTTGTCTTGTCAATCGATTTACACAAGAGTCACAAGTAACATTACCAAGTACAAGATGGTAAAATTTCCGTATTCACCCCTTACTTGGTTATGCATACAGTATTGGCCGCCAAACTTCACATTTTAATGCAGTTTATGGTCGCCAAACTCCTCACCTTCATTTTGGGATTAAAAGATATAATCCTTACCCCAAACCTTACCATTACTCCTAATCCTAACAGTGATTTCGAGAATTTCGGGTTGATCGTAAAGCGATCTTTACCTCCGATATTTTGGTCTGAAGATCAATAGCTTTGTATGCATAACGAAGTATGGGGAGTACGGAAATTTAGATAATTTTTTGGAGCAATTTTGACAGATTTCCAGCCAGGTATCAAGATTTAGTCAATAACTGATTAAGGTCAGTATATAATATGTAATCAGTCAATATATAATAAAGTGACGATAAATACCAAATAAACTACATGTTTACGTAAGTAACGGGGCCCGTTTGATAAGAGGAAGCACTTTTAACTTATTTACCAAAACTGCCCAATTGTTTGTGTGTCCTTTGCTGAAAAACTGATCCAAGTTTTGAGCTGTGCAAAGAGCAAAAGTTAACGTAAAAAATAATCCAAATCTGACCGCCATCTTGTTAGTCCGGAAATATAACTAAGTAGCGCGGTCCTGGGACGAGAGACGGACGAAGACTTACCGGTCGGCCGTACGGCCAAGCCGAACAGTTATCGACTTTTTTTAAGTCTGCTGTTTCCATAGCAACAGTACGAGCAACCCGCTGTCGGGACAATGTTAGTTGGAAATTAAAAACTAAATTGAAATGAAAGTTCAAGTTTAGATTGTGTATAACAAAATAGATATATCGCAATGACTGCTGAAGAAACGAAAGAATACATGGCTAAAACAGAAGTCCATCAGCTATTTGAAGTAAGTTGATTTAGCGTGCAGACAGCATGCAGTTCGATGGCGCTAGTTCAACACGACTGTAACAAACGTGAAAGACTATATTTATCTGATCTTGAATGCAGCAATAATGCAGCAATAATGTTTACATTTGCAGGATGTGTCTTTGTAGAACGTATTGAGCTTAAAGCTTCAAACTGAACGCAAAATTAGTTTAACTCATGTAAGAGTGTGATAACACATTAACTTTTGGTGCTAATAGTAATTGGCGTTCGAATTCGAGAACACTTCAGTCGTCGCACGTTGAACTCTCGCTGTTACTACGTTAAAGCAACACGCACAATAACAAATAATTTCATCATGATCTTCTCGAACACAGCAGTAGATACGTTTTATATTTTTAATAATAATTTGTAACATAACATTTTAGGTCAACTTTAATCGTTCTAATTTACAGCTACATCCTAAAAACTATGCCGAAGACAAAGTTAATTACATAATATTTCGCTCTGTTAATTACCTGCGATTTTAAAACGTAAAAAATCAAACAGAACATGATGCATGATTCTATGCGAAAAAAGTTGAAGTGTACCTACGTTATAGATATTGATAAATAATTAACAGGGTTGTGTAAGAGAAACGGCCGATAAACTCTCAAACGATACAGTCTAAAATTGGCCTATGGGTCAATTTGTATTCTACGTACAGACTAAGTTTCGCTTAAATTAATCTACTTTTTAAAAGTAGGTATTCTGCTGATGCATAGATTTAGTGCAACACATTTCTTTTGAGGTACATTGCACATGAATAAGGCTCTATTGTTATTTTAAAAGCAGCTTAAATGTGTCAATCTCTGGCCGCCCAGGGGAAGGGGGTACTCTGAGTTTAAAGGGGTAGGGAGAAATTAGAAAAGAACCCAAAATACCCTTAAAAATACCAAGCATAAAAATTTTCCACCCTAAAAATATTCTCTCGGCTTGAAGATTACCCTTAAAAGTACCAATTAAAAATTGACTATTCCCCTACATAGCTAGCAGACCAGTGCTAAGTTCCCTAGTGTTGCACTTGAATAAAGGTGTGCGAATGCAAAAGGATATTTGCCAAAGAAATTTTATCTCAATTTCTTATCAGTACACACGCTTACCAACACAAGGGACTACAAGCAGTCTATAATAACTTAATGTGTTTTTCAACCCTAAAAAATACCAGGTTCTTGGTTTAACACTGGTTTTCACTTAACAGCCCCTAAAAACACTGGACTAATTTTTTTAACCTCTAGTAAATATATTGGTCATACCTACCGCCCTAATGTAAGGAGTACCCTCCCCCACCCAAATCTCCCCCCCCCCTCCACCCCTGGGCCTCGGGCATGGTCAGTTATCTGCACCTAACCTCTCCTAACATAATTAACATGTAAACAAGACATTTTGTTATGAGAAGATGAGAATTGATCAAACAAAGTAAGCTAGTGAAGATGAAAAGCAAAGTTCTCCAAACTTATTCAATGGAAAGTATATTGGCTCCAGTTGGGAGAATTGAGCAATACAGACTAAAAGGGGAAAAAAAAGTCTGAAACAGTTGTTCTAAAAAATCCCCCCACCCCTCCCCCACACAGAAAGTTTGCAGCAGATCTTAAAAATTCAGTTTTGCTTGACAGGGTATGCTGACGGGTCTGTTGTACAACCAGCCTGAGGATCCTTTGACTTTTCTTGAAGACTGCATCACTCGGGCTAAGCATGACAAGAACATTAAATGGGACACCTTTCTAGACGTTAAGAAAAACCCTCTCCCACCCATCCCTAAGACTGATGGACCTATCAAATCAGAGTCTGGTGAGAGGCCTTGCACATTTCCAACAGAAGTAGACAACATAAAGATGAAACAACAAAATCCACTGCCTCCAATTGGTAATGTTTCACACCCACCTTCACCAGCCAACAGTGATAAAGAACTTACTGAGAAAAATATTATTACATCTGAATCAGAGGTTGAAGAAGATGTCCCTTTCTCAGGCCAGAGAATAGTTTTTGTGTTAGGTAGGTTATTCATTTTCAGTTTTAAAATTACCCTAAAAAATACCAATTGATGTCTGAAAATTTTTTCTGGGTAACTAGCGGGTCAGCATTAACTCCCCTCGTAATCCATCTGGGTTTGCAAGTTGATGCATAAGTTGTATGGATACATTGGTTACATTTAACTTACCAAATTGATTTTCTATTTCTGCATGTTTTTGGGTTACAACTCCTTAAACATTTTTTTTAGTACCTTTATAACTTTGCTCCACTGGACAACAGAAAATATTAGGTCTTATCTTAATTTAGCAGTAAATAGCCCAATTTAAATCCCTCTTTTCAAAACAGCCATATTGGCGCAAAAATCCTACCAATTATATGAAAGTACATATAGCAAATATGATATATGTATTAATTTACATTGATATTGACATTATTGTACAAAAAAGGGGAGCAGCTTGTCAGGACATGTAAATTAAGTTTTATTTTGCTTAAAAAACTTTATCTAAACACATATGTAATTGTATATAATAATGTTAATTGTTCATTTGTCTCAGGGGGACCTGGATCAGGCAAAGGCACCCAGTGTGCTCGCATAATAGAGAAGTTTGGATACACCCACTTGTCGGCAGGTGATTTATTGAGAGGTGAAGTGGCAAAGGGCGGTGAAAAGGGAAGCATGATTGAGAGCATCATCAAAGAAGGACAACTGGTTCCACAGGCAAGTTAAACTTTGCTTTCTTCTACTTTTTTTCCAGTTGAACAAGCTAACTCGACCTCTCTTTCTGTTCTGACATAATCAGAGGCTTTTCCTTATTTCTGTATGGTTTCTAGAAATTGAAACTTCTCTCTCATTCCCCTCTTTCCCCTGAGCATGCTACCTGTCTAAATCCTAAAGTGGACTCAAACTTGTAGACATTAAGTATTTTTCCTTCCCATATGATTAGAATCAAATAAGTTTCTTCTCTTCCCTACTTTTGCTTGCCAAGTTTATGGGTAGATTCTTCCTTCCTCTTTTTTAGTCATCTTTCCTTCCTCTTATCTGTTATTATAACAGTCAGTTTCAAGTTTCCTCCCCCTTAAAACATGAGCACATCTCACCAAGCTTTAATTTCTTTTTTCATTATATTGTGGGTAAGACTTATATTCCTCTGTACTTCACTTTCTTTTCTTTTGTTGTTGAGCCTCCTTCTCTCCGTTCTGAGAGGATATTTTTTTCAGTTCCCTTTCACTCTAGAAAGAATATATTACACTTTTCTTTCTACCTTTCTCTTTGAAGATTTGCTGGACGTCTTCTAGTGTGGTCCTTTCCTTTCCTTCAAGATAGAAACTTTTCACCTCTTCCCTTCCCCTCCCTTCCCTTTACCTCCCTTCTATTCTGGGCAGAAGCTTCTCTCCCGTTTGCGTCCATAACGAGCAGGTCGTCCTTCCTCATTTCTTTATTTTCCACTTCTTTCCGTTTTTGACAAGAAATTTCTCAATTTCCTTTTAAGTCTGATCACTTATCGTTTCTGCCATTGAGTAGAACGTCATCTTGTCTTCGAAGTTCCCTTTTTCTTGACAGAGATGCCACTCCATTTCAAATGTCCTTTCGATAACTCAAACAACAATTCCCTCTCTCTTATCTATGACTTCCTCTTTTTCTTCTAGTTTAAGGCAAGTAATCTCCCAATTTAAACTGTGTACATTTTGCTCCCCTCTTTTCTCCCCTTCAGTCATTGTTAGGGCTTCTATACAAAATCCCAGTTTTCTTTTTCTATATTGCATGAGTAGGGCTTCATTCCCATCTTTTGGAATCGTCGTTTTTTCATATTTCAAGTCAACTCTGTTACAGCTGCTGAAACACTCTTCTAGTTTTAGAAAAACGTTCTTGGCAGCTCCATTTATCACCGAAACATGATCAAACTACTAATTTTTACATTTTTACAGGAAATCACGATTGATCTTCTTAAAACAGCCATGGAAGAAAATCCTCAGGCGCCTGGCTTTCTAATCGACGGCTTCCCCAGGGACGTTGCTCAAGGACTACAGTTTGAAAAAGAGGTCTGACATTCGTTACTTATTTGTTTCATTATTCATTTTTCTTACCAAACTCAACATCTGCTCACTAGTTTTTAAAATATCAAATTTGGTTGCGTTTTACAATTTTTCTTCTTAAAACGAATTGCAAGTTTTCCCAACATATATTTTCTGAGAAATATTATGAGTAATTATGAGAATTTATTAACTTGCAATCTCAGGAATACAAGAATTATAGCGGTCCTTCTTTCTTCGACGGTGGCGTTTTATTTGTCGTCTCCTTGAAAGAGGCATTCTATCCAAGTCAGCTTTTTCTTGGAGTAAATCTCTAATGGATAGGTGCCCGTCCAGAGAGAGTCAAAAACTAGCTCTCATTCATACAACGTTAGGAAATCGGAAATAATCATCGACCTAATAGGTCTCTAAGTGACCTGACCAGTGTCTCATAGTGTTTCCCCAGGACCCATCTGCCAAAGATAGTTACTCTGTATTGCTTAGCTTACACTTTAGTCAAGGCCCTTGTTGAAGAATTAGAGTGGTAAATGAATAAAATTTATTAACTAGATATCGGTACTTACCAGATACGGAGAAATGCTCGATAAGTTTCTAATATTTTCGAAATCCCTACATGCAGGTTGTGGAGAGCGACTTTGTGCTGTTTTTTGAGTGCACTGAAGAAGTAATGGAACAGAGATTACTCAAACGTGGAGAAACGAGTGGCAGAGCAGATGACAATCTAGAGTCCATCAAGAAACGTTTCCAAACCTTTTTGGAAAAAACCGTGCCAGTGATAGAGCACTATGACAAACTGAACAAAGTAAAAAGGGTACGATACTGGTAGTTTTTCTTAATTTACTGTGGAAAGTTTGGAACAAACGTTTTAATCGTACATAAGCATTGGTTTACCATGTCCAAACATAGATTTTGAACAGTTGGCTAGTACACGGCCTTCCACGTTAGAAGTCCCTAGATGACTCTACCATAAGTTTGTACTTTCCTTTAATCTTACTTGTAAAAAGAAACGCTGACAGAGGGAGGGGTTAAGACCACAGACAGGAGGGGGTAAATTGTACTGACAATGGGAGGAATGAAAATTTAAAAAAAGTAAAGTGGTGCTTTTATAAAGCGCCCTTTCCATATTAATGCTCAAAGGCACTTTACAATGATCAGTTTACCCCCAGCAAACCAGAAGCATATATAGGCGCAATTTGCAGGCGCTTGAAACCGTTCCATGTTTTCTGGTACTCATTTTACCGACCCCGGAAGGATGGAAAGCTGAGTGGCCTTTAGCGGGAAAGAAGGTCGGCCAAATATTCAACCCTCGAGCAGGCCGGGGATCGAACCGGGGATCGAACCGGGGACCTCAGGATTGGGAGGCAGAGATCTTACCACTGCGCCAACCCCTCTGCTATATTAGGGCAAAAAGTGCTGACGGAAGAAGTGATAAAGAATGCTTTTAGACGGAGGAGTAAAGAGCACTTCCAGAAAAAGATAATAACAAAACTTTGTTTACTTGCCCAAAGGTTGACTCCAATCGTGACATTGACGACGTATTTGCAGAGGTCATGAAGATTTTTGGAGAGCTTCCCCCCAAAGAAAAACGCAAAATAAAGAGAAAGAAAAAAACTAAGTTGAATACAGAAGAAACGGAGTGGGTCGAAGAGTGGGAAACGTTTTCCGGACAAAGGATCGTCTTTGTTTTAGGTAATTAAACTGTACACACATCTTGATGTTTAAATTGTAGGTCTTTGGAACTCTGTGTAAAGATAAAGCAGGTAACTAGTTAAAAAAGGACTAATTTTTCATAATTTTTTCCTGCAAGTAAGGAAGTTACACCGTGTGTTAGAGCTGTAAAACTTAACATGGTGAAGTGGTAGCTGCATGAAAAGCTGAGATGATATGCATCAAAACAGTCTTAAAAGAAAAACGAAACCCAAAATGTAATTTGCTAGAATAAAACGCGTTTCGTATACATCAATGGGCTCACAAATTTTCAATTTTTAGCTTAGTAAAGTTTCTACAGCAAATCTAGGTCTTTCCTAAACATGTGTCGTATTTGCAGGCGGACCAGGATCAGGAAAAGGAACGCAATGTGCTCGCATCAACGAGAAGTTTGGTCTCATGCATCTTTCAACCGGTGATCTGCTGCGTGCGGAGGTTGAGTCTGGGACCGAACGAGGCAACACATTGGCGGAAATCATGAGAGAAGGAAAACTGGTATCTAAGGTACGTTTCCTCTATACAATAGTGTCTGCATGGTACAGGATGAGTGGTTTAGGGAAGGGTGCATGATGTCATGACTGCGAGTTACAAGAGATGAATAAAGACAGAAAAGTTTTATTTGTTGTGTATAACCGGACTGCACTTTCTACATACTTTAACTTTCGTGCTTTTCCAAAATTAAAGAATCTAAGGATCGCGGTTAATGTATGTTTTTTGGTATCAGATACCTATAATGGTACACTAATCCATGTTTCAGTATTAAACTAGTAAAGTATTGGACTTTACTTGTTTGAGTCCATCGTGTCTATATTAAAATGTGTAGCAACAGAATAACCCGCCATTACCTGTGACAACTGTAAAACAACACAGTCACTTATTTGTGCTTGCAGGAGACTGTGATCGAATTGTTGCGTGACGCGATGCTGAAGTACCCGGATGCTCCAGGTTTCCTAATTGACGGGTTTCCTCGCGAGCCAGAACAGGGAGCACAGTTTGAGTCGGAGGTAAGAAGAAATAACAAGGTGTAAACTTCTACTTAAGTTGTGTTAATATAAGCTAAGTGTAAGTATATATGTCTATATTTAGCTACTTCTTGCATTCCTTGATCAATTTTAGCTACTGGGGTTATGAGAAAACTACTTTATTGTGTATAATAAGGTAGTACTGATCATGAGACTGTGCTCGATTGTAACTAGAACTATTTTAATTTTTCAGGTCGTTGAATGTCATTTTGTGTTGTTCTTTGAATGCACGGAAGAAACTATGGAGGAAAGATTGCTGAAACGTGGCGAGACGAGTGGCAGAGCTGACGACAACGCAGAAACAATTAAAAAACGCTTTCAAACTTTCTTGGAGAAAACTCTGCCGGTAGTAGAGGCTTATGACAAACTAGACAAAGTGAAAAGGGTGAGAACTTATTTTCTAGTTTTCTTTACCTTTCATTAATTGAGTTAGCGCTATGGAAGTTATGTTTTTCTGTAATTTATAATCTTTTCAACTTGAAGTGTTCTGCCAAAAAACGTTAAGTAAAACGCACCTGAGATTTCGCTTTAAAAGAACAAGACCCACAAACAAACCATTGATATAGCATCTAAAAAGCAACAATTTAGATTTTAATACTTTTAAGGGAGTCCTCGGCCCTACAGCATTCTGGTCTGAAATAAAACTTTTGTTAACTCTATGTCCATATCAGTCGGTGTATCAAATTGACAACTCTGTGCGTATTATAAACGCCAAGCTATTTTATTTGATAGTTTCCACGGTTTGAATTTCACGGGTGCCACTATTTTGAAATGTGACGTGATACGTTTGCAGTGCCAGACCCCCTCTCGTTCATTGCTGTTGTATTTATTGAGAGTGGAGGCTGGGACTGCAGCCGTAACGCGTGATATTTCAAAGATTATCGTTATTATCAACTTCGTTTTTCTCTTGTTACCTGGTTTACACAAGTACTTCTGAGCTATCATAAAAAGACGAAAACATATCTCTGAATTTTATTATATAACAGGTTGATGCGAACCGTGACATCGAAGAGGTGTTCCAGGATGTTTGCAAGATATTCGGAGAGCTTCCAAAACTAGAGAGGAAATACAGACGAGTTGGTAAGTAGGCGAGTTGACAGAAAGTTGGCATGAAGAAAAACATAACGTTTAAGGATTTGGTCGTTCCCTTGAAAACCTAAAAAATTGCAAGAAAATAATTGAACTGTAAATTATGATTTACCTAAAATGTACAATTTGTATGTAGAATATGATTTACATGAAGTTTCTCGGTAGAATTCCGGAGTGGTTTTTACGGTATATATTTTACACAGTTTGATGCTCAAGACACGTAAAGAATAAACAGATATTTCCCAAAAATACAAATTTTGAAATTGGCTTGGGAAGTAACTGCTTAACGCTATTTGTGTTCCAGCTAAAAAGGTAGAGTCTTCATCGGATGAATTTGGCGATGCCGTTGATGATCTTGAAAATGTGGTCAGCGGAAAACCTATAAAACGACGCAGGAAGAAAAAGAAGAAGGTTGAAGATGAAGAAAACAGATTTCCTGTAGATGAAGACCCAGTTATATCGCAGGAATTCGTTCCACTTGGAGACCAGGGCCTCTCAAGGACTGACGGGAAGGGTCTTCTCAACGCTAGGGTTATCTTTGTTATAGGTGAGTTGCGATAATAAATCAGCGTGACGTACTGCTAGTGTTGGCTCTGTTAGTTTTATCGTGTTTCATTCCATGCACCTGGAAAACAGTTCTAAGTTAGGAGAAGAAGATTAGAAAACAAAAGAACATGACGAAACGAAATGAGAAAACCAGTTTCAAATCGTAGTCTGAATCTTGGATATATAATTGAAGAAGAAATTATTGGTTCATAAGTTGATAGCTCAGAAAACTCAGTATTTCATCGTTTAAGTAACTATTGCGGTTAATAACCATTTTAATTTTCCATGGCTGACTCCAAGGTGACCTAATGGCTCAAAGCTCAGCTTTTTTTTGTTCGAGTGAGCCAATCTCCTTTCTCTGGGAATATTTCAGAAGCACTTGCTGTTATTTGTCATTTACTTCTCACTGAGCCTAAGCAACTTAACTTGAACTGGTTTTCAATCCATGTACTAAAATGTATTTACTAAAAATCGTTAATTTTTATGCTTTTTGTTGTAACAAAGATTCGGAAAAGCATTTGTAGGACAGCGGTATCAACAGAACAGAACGTTTTAGATCTCAAACGTCTTTTGGTGTATATTAACTGAAAGAAAATTTCTATTTAACGAGAACAGGCATTGTGTTTTGGACCTGACGTAGTGCGTAATTCCATTTTTGCCTTGATCCCTTTGAACGTATTCCTAGAAGTGAAGGCAAAGTAATTAAAAGTTAGTAAGTTCGATTCTTCAAAAGTTTCGTGGAAGGTCCTAAGACTTTTCTCCATCTTAGAAGTTTTATGAAAAAATTTCATAATTAAACTTTCACTGAGATCGAATTTGGTGAAATTTGGTAAGTAGGGAACTTTGAACGGGAAATTTTTTTCCTCGATTAAGAGTTGCAATTTTCCGTAGCCACTAAATTTTTGCAAATCAATTTTTAAGTTTGCAAAAAGACGAACATGTTAACTTCGCACAACCTTTAAATTAAATGTTGGAAGATTTATTTATGGCAATTTCCAAACTTTTCTTTTGATGTTCTTTGGTTTTACTGGATTAACACAATGATTTTTATTTCTTTGTAGGGGGTCCTGGATCTGGTAAAGGAACTCAGTGTGCCCGTGTCGTGGAGAAGTTTCAATATACTCACCTGTCGACCGGAGACTTGCTGCGTGCAGAAGTGGAATCTGGTAGCGAAAGGGGAAAAGAGTTAGTAGCGGTGATGGAGAAAGGAGAGTTGGTATCTATGGTATGGATAAGTTTTTGGTGACAGTTACAATGTCATAACACCAACAGCGACATTAATTTGCTGTGGCGTTTGTCCTTGAATCATACTAATCATGTGTTTGTGTTGTGCAGGAGTGGGTCCTTGAAGTCGTACTAACAACGCGCTTGTCTTGTGTAGGAAAGAATCCTTGATTTCATACTAATCATGTGCTTTTGTGCAGGAGTGGGTCCTTAAATTCATACTAATCACGTGTTTGTCTTGTGTAGGAATAGGTCCTTTATTTCATGCTAATTACGTGTTTGTCTTGTGTAGGAATGGGTCCTTGAACTCATACGTGAAGAGATGGTTAAGAAACCCAACACAAAAGGTTTCTTAATTGACGGTTTTCCCCGCGAGCTCGAACAAGGGAAGGAATTTGAAAAGGAGGTAAGGATCCTTCATAGTATTTCTTTGATAATGAAACAGTAGAAAAGTCCGCAGCATGGAGTGGTTTGCAAGTTCCTAGGTCGAACTACGAAAACTGTTGATTTTTCTCTAGAACTTGTTATCCTAGGTTCACTCATGCACACTTTAATTCAACCCGTCCCTTTTTCCGTTTTATTGTTCGAGTTAGAAAAGCGATCAAAACATCCATGAGAAATTTAATATTCAAAGGTGGTGCCTATCTAACTGAACTGAATGCTGAGGCTTATGACCGCTTATGTATTTAGCTTCGTTCAAGGCTAACTGATGTTTTTTCTTTTAATAAAGCTGGCTTTAACAAACTAAGGTGCACCTGTTCCCAGTTGCTGAAGCTTGCATATTCAAGGATTATCTTAAGAAAGTTTTTCTATCATGAAAAAAATCACTGTTTAGGTATTGCAATGCTTAGGCAAGTTGCCAAACGTTAAAAGGTGTTACCTGTTTTGCTAACATGGTCGTAAAGGTTTCGTTCTCGATGTTCAAAATGTTGACTTATGTCAGATTGCAGCAGTGGAGTTTGTTCTATACTTTGACTGTCCAGAGGAGCAAATGAAAGAGCGGTTATTAAAAAGAGCAGAGAGCAGTGGACGAGTGGATGACAACGAAGAAACGATTCTTAACCGCCTTAAAGTCTTTAGTGAGCAGACAGTCCCAGTTATAGGCTACTATGAAGAACAGGACAAAGTGAAAAGGGTTAGTTTTATCCATGAGCATTTCAGGGCTATAAAATGGGTGAACCCTGGAACCAAAGGGACCAAGGGTAACCCTGAAACCAAGGGGAAGCTGGAGACAAAAAACATCATCTTGGTTGATCTTTTTTCAGTCTTAGGAAATGAAGCAATCAATCAATCTGGTAAAACAACAAAGCATTCGAAGCACTCGATATCAAGCTCGTCCCAAGGAGAGAAGCCCTCCATGGAGACGAGGTTGCCTCGATCTAATTGTTTTAAGGCCGTTGTTTTCTAGGCCATGTTGACTAAAACATGGGTCTCTCTTGCTCACTGTGGAACGATAGAAAAATAATAATCAAGAATTACATGAATCTGCCCTGCTGCCCATAAAGTTTAAACAGGGATATGCTGCAATGAGCTTCTTAAAACTATTCTGTTCTGTTGAAGACCGCAAGTATGAATTGGAATTAAGCGCTTTTGCCAGTGGTCCAGCATTTTTGACCCGGAGATAGACCTAATTCAACATTTTAGGCGCATTAGGATCATTTTTTAATACAGTTTTTTGATACGGTACTTGACATCTAGATTTTGTGTCAAGTAAGAATAATGTTACTCTTATCCACATCTGCTTGTTTTTCATTACAGATTTCAGCTGCGGGAACAGTTGATGAGGTATTTGATGAAGTTGACAAAATATTTGAAGCGCTGCCAGACAAAAAGTCAACATCACTACATAACTATGACATCATTTTTGTAGTAGGTAAGTTTCTAATGAAAGAACTATAAGGGGAGATTCATCATTTCCCCAAACAGCTGTCACAATTGGAATTTTAAGCAACGAATATAGAGAACAATTGTGAATACTTTGTTGCATGTTGGAATGCACCGTACGGGCTAAGTAATTATTACTTCAAGTTTAAAACAAACAAACGAACTCTTTAACAAAATAAGTGTCTGAACAGATCTAACTCAGTGCTAACACAATACGAGTGGTGTGTTCAAATAAACAAACCTGCCCTGGTGAACAAATCTATAGCCGTTTTTAGTAATATTTTAGTTAACAAAGAAATTTTAACCTTGTATTTGAAGGTGGTCCTGGAAGTGGAAAGACGGAACTGGCCAAATTACTTGCAGAGTCCTCAAAACGCACGCACATATCGATTGGACAACTCTTACGAGAAGAAGCCGAAAAAGACTCTGAAAGAGGAAGGGAAATTGCTCAAACGCTTAGCTTCGGGACTTTAGTTGACCCGGTAAGTCACAGGGCTGTTTGAGAAGGGAACTCCAAAATCGTACTCTTTTTTGAATAGCCAAGAAGATGTCGGACGACGTGAGTTTGAGAGAGAAATGATAACAGACGATTTGATTAAACTGTGGGAAGGAAGAAAGGAATTCCTTTTGACCTTGCTGTTACTTGTTCCAAGTCTCCTAACAAAATCTGATCTCGTTTAGAAAAGATTTGGTGTTAGACTAAAGCTATAGCCACACATTGCGTGCAACGTTCCGCGCAACTGGAACCCGTCGTATTGCCACACGGTGAAATCGTTGCTTGCTATTTTTCAGGAGTAGGATCGGTTTCTACAGAGGAATCCAGGTTTAACGATATGCCAAGGGAGCGTCACAATTAGTATCGTTAAACCGGGATATCGTTAAACCGAGATTCCCGGCCGGGGAAAATTGTGCGAAAATTTCTAAAAATATCGTTATACTGGGGAAAAGGTTGCGTACGCATTTTTACTCTATGTTCACTGATCGATAAATTTTGTAATTAATACTTTGTAACATCTAATGATTCACAGAATAAATAATGATCTAAAGCGGTTTAAAACACATCAATCATCAGTCATGGTTGCTGGAGTGTAAGCAAGAACAATAACTATTGACAGAAGCGTTGACGTTAATTAATTAAAGTTTGTTTTGTTAAAAAAAAGAATTTCCTGTGTTCTGTCATGTTGATTTTATTGTTAAACCGGGAAAGATTTTGCTCTCGGGGACAAATCCTCACCGTTAAACCGAAGATCGTTAAACCGGGATTCCACTATACTTCGCGCAATATTGTGTGCAACAGGGTAATTACAGGGTGCAATTCTTCCATTACACGCAAGGTTGCAGGCAACATTGCATCGTGTAGCCATACATGAAGAGAACTCTGTTTAGAGACTAGCGGTAGAAAGTTGTGCAGTAACAGTGCGAACTTGTACTCAATGTTTTTTTATAGACGTGGGCCGAGCTGTACTGCCCGTAACTCCACGACCAAACTCCCGGCTGGTCCCGTAGCTCAGTTGGTTAGAGCGACTTACTTCTGTTTCGTAGGTCGTGGGTTCGAATCCTTCCGAGGACCGAGATTTTTTTCTTCTTGTGTGGGTTTATGGGGTTCTTTGTTAATGCTGTAGATCCGCGACACTTGGATTATACCCCGTTCCAGTGGCAAGGCCTCGCTTGAATCTCTTTGTAAATGTTAAATTGTTTGTTGATTCTTCTCATCTTAATCAGATTCCCTTATTTCTAACCAAAAATAGCGGTACTCCTTTTTGGAACCGTCAAACTGCTGTTACATTTTGTCTCACAACGATTTTTTTTGTTGATTCCAGGGTCTTGTTCTCGCCTTGTTGACGGAGAAATTATTGAGCGAGGATAAAAACTTAGAAGGATACGTTGTAGATGGCTATCCAAGGACTGAAGAACAAATTAAGAATTTTACTGAAAAGGTGAGTCTTAACAGTTTCTTCAACTTGACCCATTCCATTTTATTTCCTTATCTCAACGACCCCGAAAAAATCTATTTTGGGTAGCGACCGAAGATCCTTACTCATTTCCTACCAAAACCGGATTTCGTACAAACCAACGTCGTTCAAACAGTTAAAGAATCCATACAAAGAGACCATCATTTTACATGTCTTGAAGATTAGAAAATTTTGATTCTTTTCTTTCTAACATTTGAACCATTCAATGAAACCCTATAAATTAAAGTGGTTTTTCATTTTGCTTGCCTTGAAGAGAAGAAATGATTGGCGTTGCTTATTCTAACTTTCGAACCAGTTGAAAAAATCCTATTTATTTTCAGCTAGTCTTGAAGCAACCTTTCATTTCGTTCGTTGATTAGTGACTAAGTTAATGCTCCTTTTACCCTCAAATTTATTAAGTAACAAATATCATGAACTTTGTAACTTTGCTTGTTACAAAACGTTTTTGGTTAGAAAAGGATGAATACCTGAACTGACTATAAAACATTCCTTGCTCTTTTACTGCCTCTAGGTTTCAGATTACAAGACTATAATCTTTCTTGACTGTTCGGAGGAAGAAATGGAGAAGCGAGTTACAGACAGAGCGGAGACTTCGGGTCGGGAGGATGATAAAGAAGAAATTCTCAAAACTAGAATTGAGGTTTACAGAGACAATACAAGCGGTTTAGTCGACACACTAGCACAGGCCGACAAAGCAATCAAGGTATCTGTCTGTTGTTTCTAACACGGGTATGATCAGTTGGCCTCTGTGTATCTGCCTTTATCGCTTCACTGTAGTTAAAGTAACTGTTTTTTATGTCTCTTTTTGCCATTTTGTCACAAAATAGCTCTACGTGTGTCTCCGCTTCCTTCTTTTACTTCTTTATTGTAAAAAAGGTCAGTGTCAGTGTCTATCTGTCTGTCTCAAACTGTCACAAACGTTAACGTAACTGTTTTTTTCCCTATAAAATAACAATAGGGAGTTTAAGATACGAGTACGCCGACGACGACGGCACAAAACAACTTTAAGAAGCTCAGTTTTGATGAAGTTTTTACGACTACGAGAACAACCTACATAAAATTCTGTTAATCTTCTTTTACCTAAAAAAAATCACTTTCTCCCTTTTCTATTCACAAAGCGAAACTCGGGCAAAAGAGAAAGCAAGCTAGGCATGAGTGATCGAAAAGGGCAAGCAACAAGTGTGTTTCTGTAAACTGTCGTCGATGTTTCCGTTCTTGAATATTTTAAGATTTAAGATTTAATCTTTTTAAGATTTAATTAAGATTTAATCTTTTTAAGATTTAATTTAAAAATTCCCTAATGATCAAGGACTAGAACTGCCTGTATGGCTGTCTTTGCGTCTGTTGCAACTGGAACTGTGGTCAAGGTTCTTTCTGTTTGTCTGTTTCTACTACACAGAGCTCTGTGATCAAGAAAACTGTCTGTGTCGTTTTTTTCTTTGTAAATCTACATGTGCACTTTTACCGCTCTTATACGGTGTTGATATGCGGAATTGACCTATTCCGAGCCATTCTTCCAGTCTTAGAACTTTCGATTTTTATTTTTATTAGTTTGGTTTGCTTTGTCACGTTCTACTATACCACGTTTCCAAATACACTTTAAGCTTTTGTGAGATTTTTTAAGTTGAAGTAAGATGTTAATGGAATTGCTCAATTTCCATTTCTCAGATTTCAGCGTCGCAAACTCTGGAAGAGGAATTTGAAGAAGCAAAAAATCTCGTCCTTAAGGAAGAAGACGAATGAAGAAGTATGAGCTTGTGGTGCATACAAAATTGAACAAGATTCCTAAGAACCGTTTGTCAGCCTGTCCTCTACTCTTAAAAAAGAAAAGCTAGACTTTAAATTCCTGAGTTGTAACCCAAGCAACTATTTAGAATGAACTGCATAAATCCTCTCCTGTGTTTCTCGAAGGACCAAATATTTGATGTTGGGCTGCACCTTTTGAGGTGGTACATTATAATCAGCTATTTAAAAAACACATGAATCAAAATTTTCTTTCAAATACCGTAAAATTCCGATAATAACCCCCAAGTACAGACGAATATTCGCGTTTTAAAAATTTTTTATTTCGTTCACGCAATTGTAGTTTCCTGCTCACAAACTGTCTTTATTACTGATATTTTTATCTTTTTATTTCCAATAATGGACCTATAACTGCTAATACCACACTGTATAGTTAATTATTTCAAATATAACGCCGAGGACCTATTTTCGGGGGGTATGTATTGATGGATATAACTCATATAAGGAATACTCGGCAACCATATTTTTCGAGCCTAGCAGCATCCATAATTCAACATATAACACATACGTACAGTCGAGTTTTTTTTTGTCAAAATTCATTGTGTTCATGAAATAACTACAAAATGATACGCGTGTTGCCCCGAATTTCCTTAAACATCAGCTCCCTTTTTGCCTTCTCAAAGTTTTGTATCTACAGACGTGTATGGCCGGCTAAACAGTTGTTAATTAAAAGAATGGTTTAATTGTTGTAGTCGCATGCACAAACTTATTAAAATGTTTTTTATGATGTTTTCGAGTAAGAAACTATACGTAGCTCTTTCTTGCGCCAATGGTGATACTTGTAAGTTCTCGTATCTCGTTTACTTACATTCACTATTGTCTACTCGAGAGAGTTTTCCATTTCATCTAAAAGTATTTGAATTCACATTCTCATGCAATGCTAACAAACTTACTATATTCTGATATTGTTGGGAAAAGATATAGATGTCGATAAACAATATTACACAATCAAGGTTGTTTGAAACCAATTTTTATTGCCCTTTTATAAAAAGGAATAATGGTGTGTTGTCAAATATGGTGTTGTAATGCATTTAATATTTCAGTGACACTGCTTGTAAATACAATGAAATACTCCTCGGTTCTTTAAGCGAAAGCGAAGAACTTCGAATCGAATGCAAACTCTGGTAGCTAGTAAATAAATTTACAAAGGGAACTTTATCTCTTGAATGAAAGTGTACATGTGTTGGTTTTGAGTGTTTTTGTCGTGTTTAGTTGATCAGTGACGTTAACTTGAGTTTACGAGACGCTTCTTACGCTCGAGACTGAAGAACTAGTTGAGGGTGGCTTGCAAGCGGAGATGTGCTAAATGCAACACCTGCTGGTAGAAGCTTCCCGTGTGTTTGTTGTTTATCCGCGCCCCGACTTTGTCCCATGATTCAAGGGCTCCTTCTTCGATAACAAATTGCAATTTGATATTGTGATTTCACGGAGTAGATAGCGAGCTCAAAGATGGTGGTTCCCTTATTTGATAATTTATTATCAAGCATGCTGCTTGAGTAATTTACGCCCAGAAAACGATATTTCTGAATTCCCAAACAGATGAAATATACAAAATAGTTCGGGATGGCAGCTTCCGTTCAAAAAAAATTTGTTGCACAACAGTTTAACTTCTTTTGGTTTCTGCACTATGTTGCGTAGTTTACAACAATGACGGCTCCTTCACTTTTTTCAAGGCTTTGGAAAGTAGTTAAGCTAGATTTTGAGAAAGAAAAACAGAACCTTTGAATCAGCAGGGGCGTGTGGGGGAATTTTTTTTAGCTTCACTACTTTAAGGTGATCGGAAACCCGAACAAGTTTTACAACCCAAACCCGAGGTCCGACGGTTTAACGGCCTTACACGAGAAGACGCAAAGGTCTTACCGTTTGCAGATGTTAGGGCAAAGGCAGCACCTCAGTATTTCAAAGACCCTGAGTGAAGGTACGTTCCGGCATCGGGAACGAACCCGGGCCTCCCGCACGAAAGACTGGCGCCTTACCAACAAAGCTACTTAGGCGGCGGTTCCATAAGTTATGCCCCACTTTTCCATCGTTTTATTATTATTATTGTTTAAAAAATGTATAAAGGGCTAAAAGTTTAAAAAGATTAAAATACCGAACGTTTTCGATGGGGATTACTTAAGACTATAAAGATCTGAATATTTTACGCGGCAAATCAGTACCCTGAAGATGACTTTTAGTCGAAAACGTTCGGTATTTTAATCTTTTTAAACTTTTAGCCTTTTATACATTTTTAAACATTTTTTAAAAGCGAACTTATGTCAAATATTATTATTATTATTATTATTATTATTATTATTATTATTTTTATTATACACAATTCATGAGAATCCGTCGTGCAGGCCTTTATTTTCGAGGGAGTTTATTTTTGCAACTTTGCGGGTTCTTCACACTTGGCAACAACAATTTTCCGCAAAAAAAAAAATCCAAAAAACTTCTGCAAATAATTGAAGATAAGGCATAGTTGGTATTTTAGATTCTCTTCCAACAAAAAGCTTGTTAAATTATCTTGGTAAACATGACTTTTGAAACACCCCGGCCTTCCGAAAATTCTAGGGACGCCCTTGCATCCCCCGTCCTAAGCGTCCATTCTAGAAAACGCCCCATTAGCAGTGTAAGCGGCCGTTAAAAAATGCCCCCTCAAGTTAAAGGAACATTCATCCTCAAAAAGTGATTGATAAGTTAGCAAATGAGAACATTTCTTGCCTTGTCGAGTCTGAAGATAACAAGTATCTCCTTGTCTTTCAATTTGCAGGCGTTATTTCGCGCCATTTTTCAAAGTGGCAAGCGCTGGTCTCCTTCAAAATTTTCAGTTAAACTTTGCTAAATAACTGAAAACAGAGAAGAAATAAAGAAGAAAAACCATAAGGAAAATAATTTGGGGCCTGAAGACTCAAAATAAAAGTTCGTAGGCGAACAGGATAAATTAGACACTGCAATAACTGTGAATGATAATAATTATAATAATAACAGTCGGTAAAAAAGCATGTTCGGCAGATCGGTTTCAACATCTAGTATACAGCAACATTGTTTTCCAAACGGTTGAAAACAACTATTAACGGACTTGCTGCTATTGCTTCACGAATCAAAAATGATATTAGTTTATGAAACCCTCGATATATATAATTCACAATATCTATATCTCAACATTTTTTTAGAAAGCTTAATATCTGGTAGTTGTCCGCAATTGGTGAATGAAAAAAGGTTATCAACATTTCATTGCCACTTACAACGAAGAATGTGTAACGTAATTCTTTTAGATCTATTATGGCAAGGTAATTTCCGCAGATAAAGACAACATTTTTCAATAACAACAACAACACGAAAGAAATTGGAAAAATATTTTATTTCACTGATTAAAAAGAGCAAAATTAATTGACTTTTGCATGTAAATCAAATTTTAAAAGATACGAGGAGTTTTCACCTTCAAAACAAAGTTCAAAATTTACAAAACCTATCATGATAATTTACTTTCTAAAGCTATACAGAAAAATTATGCGTTAAGCATTTGTAATTCTAACTTTTTATGTCGCGGAAAATGGCCTTCTTTCGGTAGAGGGAGAAATAAAGTTCGTTTTTTGTTTACAAATGCGGCTTTACCGCTCGCTTAGAGACAGGAAGTTAATTTTTAAAAGTCTGCGATTTTAGCCAGCTATGGAAACTAAACAAGCCTTGGAATATTCGTAAAGTCCCACTTTGATTCTTTTCATTCAGAATTGTTTTTTTAAATTATCTGTCATTTATGCAAATTATCTTTTGACTCCGCCGAACAAAAGTCGGGCAACTTTATTGGTTTTCAGTTTTGTAGCTAAATTAAAGCCTTTTCGGCTTCTTGCCCTTGGGCAAGAAACTAACAGAAGATATTAATAACTTAGAGTATATACTAGAAAACTTAATCAAATTTGGGTTTAGAATAATATATACATATATACGGCTCCGTCATGAAGTTAAACCTTGGTAGACACTGAAGCAAACAAAATGATTTTTGTGAAAAACTTCAGTTTTTTAATAGTAAAACGAGGTCGGAAAGTGACTTAACGCTCATATCACAACTGCAAGCTACCAAAACTTCAGATATGAGGTAAGTAGAGCGCAGAGTGACACTGTGAAATGTTATCGATAAGTCATAAATTTTATACTTTTGTTTAAGTAACTAACATTAATACTATATCAATTAATAATCTGTTTTCGATATAATCTGTTACTCGTGGGAGTATATATCGGCAATGCCAGTTCAGTTTGGCGGCTTTAAATATTCTGTTATCACAAATTTAACCATTTTTCGTTTTCCAGTTTTGAAATGGATACGAGAAGATAATATCAATTTGAAAACCATTAAGATCGGCTTAAAATGAAATAATTAACTCTTCGACGACGGGTGCAAGCCCAAAAACTTGTAGTGGTTTTTTTTTATTAATAAGTCTATCTTAACTATTTTTATCGAGCTCTATCTTTTAAAAGCTATTGAAGCTACATCGCCACTTATAATATAACATTCAATTTAACCTCACTTAGTACAGAGATGGTTTAAAGGTATCATTTCGCCCTGGTTGAATTTTTTTCACTCCTCACAGTTTTTGTCAGTTTTCTTTCCGTCGAGAGAGAATGCATATAAAAATGTAACTTTAACGATTTCAGCATACATCTTAAAACATGCTAAATTAAACTAGTACGCGTATAAGTGATCAGATCTTTTCTTGGAATCGCCGATTCACGCATGTTTATCTGTCACTTTGTTTTAACGAATTTGTATTCAGTGTTCTCGAAAACTCTTGTAAAGATTCGAACACTGTTAGTGATGTAGACACTACAACTATAAGCAGTCCATTTTATAACGCGTACAAAATTGAAAGCTTACCTGTTTTTTTTTATAAGAACCAGTAAATTTTTCCGAGGCTCATCGTTCTTAATTTTTCGGCAATTTGAGCCTCATATTGTTCAGTCTTAAATTGTTACGTTGTTATTTCTAAGTGTGGTTTAAATCGAATAAAAACTAAGCCTAAGGTACTGCAATACATGTATTGAAAAACCAACTAATTTCGACTAACTTCGGGGCAAGTATATAAACGTGTACTGCGAATAATTTGAAGCAATGACTGATTAAAAGAGAGAAACTGCAAGCCTTTTCTGTATTGCTATAAGTTAAATGTCGAAGCTCGGTAAAGTTTCAAAATAGTTATTGATCCCGAGCCTCTTAAATTTTGGCCAATCTGAGCCTCGTTGTTCTAATAAAGTTGTTCTTATAAAAAAAAGCGTGTATCTTAACCAAACATTTTTTTACCAATAATAAAAGTTGATACTCTGTCTTGTTCAATAAAGAAATCCTCAACTCTTTCTTTGCACAGGCCCGCTTTTTCAAAATTTTTGTCAAAATAAATGCTGATTGAGTTTTTTAAAACTTGTTCCGGCTATTGTACAATATAAACGTTCTTTTTGTGCTGAAATAATTGACGCAGGCTTTTAGATGAACTGTAAACTCAAATTTTGAACACACACATGGCCTTAAATTGTAAAACTTTTATAGAAAGCCAAAAGTTTTGCATTCGTACACTATTTTAGCTTTATTTTCAGGTTCTAGTAGGCACCTTATCGTCCTGCCGCAAAGAATTGAGTTTATTACACAGATATGTAGAACCAGTTTATTTATTAATATTAATAATGTAAACTTTTGGCCCGGCCAACCCTCCAGTCAAGATAGATACAAACATGCGAACAATTAAGACTATAAGTTGAATAACAATACAACCTTCGGCGGAGGCCAAATACATAGAGAACTAACAACTATTAAATCACGAGAACTCGGTTGCATTTCAGATATATACAAGGAAGTTAAAATTGTCTTATTCAGTATAGTAGGGTGTGAGCCATATCGACCGGGCCAGACCAAAAAACCAAACCACTTCTGACTCGTTCTAGTTTCATACAAAAACAGAAACATGTGAAACTTAATAAATTTACTGCTGTTAAACAAATGTCGCTATGAGTTCAGACTCCCTTTCAATATGTCCTTATGTTATCTTTTTTAGAGTTTTTGTCAATAAAGGTCTTTGTTAAAGTTGTGATGACCAGGCTGTCATATGGCTGGTTCCCGTGAGCACTACATGACTGACCCGTCAAACTGACCTTTTAGTTGTTCGATAAGCCTCGGGCTTGATTGTTTTCGTTTTTATATACAAAGATATTGTAGACTTTATAATTGACTTACGATGAGAAGATGAATAATTTTATTAATAATGACAAACACTGGAAAGATATCGAAGTATAACAGATCAAGATGATTATTATCTAAGACGACTTTGGATAAGGACTTGAATAATTTTTTTTAGAAAATGTATGGTTTTCCGGTTGGTCTATTGCATATTTCAGTGATGATATTGAAGGGGCTCTTTTATGCCTATGTTTTTCTTTTGACGTTGG
>JAOBAT010055214.1:0-28025 GCA_026413305.1 Hydrozoanthus tunicans
TTTCAGGGTGCGCCGTAACTCCTCAGATAGCCCTTTGACATATGGGATGACGATGGCCGTTCGTCTAATAGGTAGATATGTATGATCTCACACGATTTGAAAGACTTCAGACTTTATTTATTTACCATATTAACAAAATTACAAAAAAAATTGTTGCTACTTGCAAAACAGCTTAAGCTAGTCGAGGCGGGCAGCGAAAGGCAGGGCATCAATCCCACTTTCTCGGTCAAATTCATTTGATCATGGCAAAGTTTGCACGGCTTGTGTCCCAGTATTTGAGCAAGGCTCACTGGTTCACTGTAAACGCTAGTGCAGAGCAGCTTGGAGTCCTTTCAAACCATGTGACGTCATAATGAGTTTCGTGAGTTTTAAGTTTTATTCACACTGAATGCACTATTTTGAAAGCTTACTTCACGGATTTAAGATAGTCAGGTAAGCACTTTTATCCATTTACAGGTCATATAGAAATGTTGGAAAAGCCCTTACAGCCAGAGAAATACCAATTACAATATGAATATTTGATAAACTTAGGATTTATTGCCCAAAACATTGATATTACTTTTAAAATTGACAATTGACTGCTGTAAAGCACAAACAGCGTTGCAGCATAGAAAAATAACACATGTACCCGAGATATTGTGCCGGATACAATACTCATGACTCACCTTCATGAACAGGCTCAAATTTAATCTTTAAATTCCCTCTCCACCCTTGAGAATGTAAAATTGATTGTACCAAGCACCCTCGACTACTGGAGTACAAGGTAATAAGACCTTTAGCACAAGGGCCATACGAGCCAATCAGATCACTTGTTTCGTTTACTCCATCTCTGACAATGACGTAATCTCTTGAGTCATACAGACTTAGTGCTATAACTGTAACTTTCAGTCGAAAAGCATCTGGTGCTCTGAGAACCCACGTGCATATGCTAACGGTATGGTAGTTTTGAAGTTTTGGAGTCGTTAGTAGCCCGGATGCTCTGACATTAACTGTAATAAAACGTCTTTGCGACGTGCAGGTTGGAACTGTAAATTAAACCAGCAAGGTAAAGATAAGTGAGTAAGATGCTAAGCGGCATTTTTAAGAGCTACTTTGTAAAAAGAACCTGTCAGTGGACTTTAAAATAGCTTCTTTACAGTGAAAACCACAATGATGATGAGAACGACAACGACAATTATAATGAAAACGACAAGACAACGACAAAGACAATGACAATGACAAAGACAAAGACAAAGACAAAGACAAAGACAAAGACAAAGACAAAGACAACCACAACGACAACCACAACGACAAAGACAATTACAATGACAATGACAATGACACTGGCAATGATAACTACAACGACAATGACAACGACAACGACAATGGCAACGACAGTGACAATGACAATGACAACGACAATGACAACGACAAAGACAACGACAATGACAATGACAAAGACAACGAACAATGACAATGACAACGACGACAACGACAACGACAATGACAATGATAGAGTACTTATGTCCTTCAGTGGTATATGAATAAACACAAAATACATACATTCGAGTGAGGACTTACCACTGGAACGGGGTATAACCCAAGTGTCGCTGATTAACAGCATCAGCATCCATACAAAGTTTATGGGGATCTTTGTTGATGTTGTAGATCAGCGAAACTTGGATTACAACCCGTTGCAGTGGTAAGGCTTTTATACTCGAATCTATATATGTTGTGTTTACAACGACGATTGCTATGGCAAAGGCAATGATTACTGCAATGACAATGAGAGTGGCACTCACAGATAGCGATAATAATAATAAAACAACGACCACAAAGATGATTATATCAAAAATAATCACAAAAGGCTAAACCCCAAAGGAAAGCAAAATGTTTTTTTTTCATAATTTTCAGAACGTTTTCGAACTTGTGACCATCCTTATGGAAAATTGACTTGAGGATGACCGGGAGTAAGCAAGGTTTGGGCATAGTTGGTTATCGTTCGAGCCTTTTATCTGTTTTTAAAAAAATAACCGAATATAGCGCCTTCCTACAGCGCTACCGTTCGAGCTCCTATTGGCTTCTAGTTTGAAGAAGGAAAGCAAAAACCTTGCATACACAACAAGTGCAGCATGGACAGACAGTGGTTAAACAAATTACTTAGCAAATGAAGGTTTTTAATCAATTTGCACAGAATTAAATCATTTTTTAACTTTATCAGAACGCTGAAGGTCGTTAATAGGCAACTGATGTTGTGAATAAGATCTTGCCGTTTTTAAATCAATTGCGAATAAAAATTTTGTTAACTAATTGTAGCTCGGATATTACGAATGGGTGAATCTTCATATTCTGTTGTTGTGCTGTGGCTCGGCTGAAAGCGTTGATAAAGTTTCAATTAAAGTGTTTTTTCTATTTTAATTAAACAGGACCTTTTAACATAGACCGAAGACAAAATAACACTATCTATTGAGACACATCATTTCCATGTTTATTATCAACCGTCTGGGCAATAATTAACAACTGTCCTCCTAAGGGGAGAAGAAAAGTGGTGGATTTATAGTAAGACGCGAAGCTAGGGGGGAGGGGGGGGAGGGGGGTTAGGTTTTGGGAAGAGAAATGTGAAGACCAGACTGTCATACAGGGCTGTCGAATTTTCTTTATCGCCTTCTATTTCGTGGTGTATGTGTGTTGGGGGGATGGAGGTGATTAATAAAAGGAGAGATGCTTTATTTTGAAAGCTTTAGCTGTAAGCTGGTTATAGAGAATAAGGTTAACAGAAATGTTACAGTAATGGAAAATCGATGCCGTTGCTTTAGCGGATTAATTTTTACCCCAACTCAGTGAAGTTTTTGTTTTTAAAAAATCTGCAAAACTCAATAAACATAAACACAGGAGTGGTTAGGATTGGCTGCTAAGGCGCCAGACTGTCTATATATGTCATTATACTGTCAGTTGAACGGTTAAACTTTCGTATATGTTCTCTGAACACCCAAACCTTAAGGAATAATTTTAAGCTTGAACTTCATAATTCTATACCCTGGTCTCAGGTTGTTGTCACTTTTACAAAGTCAATGTTTTCATGAAGTTTGTTACTTTCTAACTTAACTGTTTTAATTTAAAAACACTTTACCTTTGAATAAAGTCCTTGGGTACGTTAATTAGAGAGTAGTTAAATAAAAATTTTGAAACTAAATTAGCGTGGTAATGTGGATACGAATGCCGACGAGATTTATACGAGGGACTGTTTCCACGAACGTGCCAAGGAATATGTGTCTTTGAGCTGAAATGCTTCACAAGATCAAACAAGCTTTTGTACATTAATCTCACGGGCACATATTGAATACTATACACAACAAACGTTTTACAGCCTAAACAGGTATTTGTGTTTATCTATAAGAGTCCAGCTGAATATAGATTATAAGATGCTATGAATTGTTAGTGGCTGCCCTCGTAAATTTTTGCGAAACAGTTTGTGCTTTTGTCAGCTATAAAAGGCGATCTAAAACACTGGATTGCGAAAGAAAGTTATGAATGGAGAACAAAGATTGATTGTATATGTGAAACGGTTAGCAGTATGAAAGCGGAGAAGTTTAAATGCATTGTTTACATTCTTCCAATTTCTTTGTTTAGCTTCGACTACCATTTAGTTAGCCTTAGAAAACAACTGACAACATTCATTAGCATAACGCAAGTGCTTATTTTAGTCGCTTTAAGATTTGTTGTACACCTAGTTTGAGGCAGGAACTTTTTGATAAAAAAGTAAGAAGTTAAAGCACCTTACTTGATTTTCGCGGGAACCTAGAGTTTGTTATTTTCAGAAAATTACGGCTCAAGGGTAGTCGGGCGAGCGTAATTGATGCAATAAACATGTAACTGAAAATGCCCTTAACAAAACTAAAATTTTTATAGCTACTCATAAATCAAAGACTCGAACGACTTCAAAAGAATACAGTGAAAGTATCAGATATCATCGATGGTTAATTATGTACTTAATCAAAATGAAAATCGATATTTCAAGTGCACTGACCTTCTGGCAGGACAGGCTGCTCGCAGATCACATGTACCAACACATGGAGCACTGTTAACGCTAAACGTACTCTCGCCGGGGACATTTCAATACAACCCACACGTGCAATGATCCATATTTGCTTCTGTTATAGCCTCATAACACTGATAAAAGATTTCAAGGCTCCTTAAAACCCATCAACTAGTCTTCACACCTCTTCAAGAGACTCGGGAACAAGAGTCGGTCTATTTTGGTGTCGGTTTTGGTACGTTAACAGTTCATTTAATGGGAGGCTTTCCATCTTTTACATAATTAGTATTGGCGTGGATTGAGCGTGCGGTATAGAATTGGCGCTCCTTCTATTCAGCCCATTAGTTATTGTCCTAATCAGCATGCCTTAATTAGACCCCTGTCAATCGTTGAGCCAATAAACGACAGTGCTTGGATATGCATGACCTTACATCATAAGCCAACATGTGTCACTGAAATTAAAATTTCTAACTTGAACTGGCATTTTGACGTCGGGCAGTAAATCTCTCCCTTCGGAGCGCAAGGGTGGAGTTTCACCAGCTGCTAAACATGTAGGCTTTAAAAGTTTTGGCTAGCAGCTTTTTCAATCATAATGCATGCTTGATTCGATGCTGACTATCGTAAAAGATTCATTTCAGGATGGCAGCGACCACACACCTCCCACGTTGCCTCTTGAACAATGTACAGGCATAAAAGATACCTGTTCCAATATTAACGCTGTGTTTGCCCGGCTTTTTTTTTAGTATTACATCAAGCTTCAATTAGCGATGACGTAAGCCTTAGTTATAGTCCGAGGAAAATTCTTTAAGTTGCAGTAAGAAAGCCAACGAATATTGGTTGTACAATCGTTTATTGCCCAGAGGCAGTAAATACCGTTGGATAATACAAGGCTAGAGTATTTTCGAGAAAGTAACTTCTGTCCAATATTGCACAGCAATACAGCAATACTGTGTACAGCTAGCTAGACAACCTTTAGTTTTTTATTGTTTGATACCAAGTTTTTTTTTTGGTGTTTTGGGTCGCTCGTCCTGGTGCTGCCGTCTTCTGGTACTTTTCGTGTACCAGAGCTTAGGTTTGACAGATTCTTAGGAAAGAAGCCGCTAAGCTCATGCCTTAGGATTACCATAACACTTCCTCTACCATCACCACAACTATCACCATTATCAAGGCTGAATGCCATTATACGATTACCCTAATCATTATCACTACCACTACCATTTGCAACATTATAATGACCCTAGTAATTTCAATCACCATTTCCACTACGTATACCAATATCTCACTATCATCAATACCACTATCATTATCATTAGTAATCATACCAGTTTACCATCATTATTACCCTTACACTTTCATTCGCCATACGATTATTTTTGCCATTATAACATTACCGTTAACACCGTTACCATAGTGATTACCATTATTATCTGCATTACCATTAGCATTTTTATTACCGTAAATGTTGTAATTACTATAGCAATTATCATTAAAGTAAGGCTACACGGTGCAACATTACCTGTAACGTTGCGCGCAATGGAAAAATTGCACCGTGGAGCAGCCTCTGAAATTGATAGAAACCGATTCTACTACCGCAACATTAAAAGCAACGATTTCACCGTGTGGCTACAAGAAGCTAAGGGTTTCAGTTGCGCGCAATGTTGCATGCAGTGTGGTACCGTGTAGCCTCGCCTTTCTGTCTTTCTTTCCATTATCATTACCATGACCTTTAATTGTAAAAATGCCCAACCATCAATCACTACTACCATCATCAACAATACCACTACTATTATTATGACCATTATCAAGACCATTAATATTACCATGACGATGCACTACAACTACCATGGCTATTAACATTGTCGGTCCTTATATATTACTGATCATTACCGCTACCACTACCACTCGGTAATTGGCAGCAAGATTACAACATCATGCACTATCCCTATCTTTTTCAATTAAAATGGGTCGGTTTGATTATTTTAATGATAATATTCTTCTCGCTATTCATTCCAATACAGGCAAATTTTATCCTACCTTGCCTCCGCTGCCTCCGGGATTTATCAGTAAATATTTCAACGACAGCGATCCTTGAAACTTTTAAAAGTGTGCTAAATCCTGAATGACGCGAACAAACCATCTAAGTGTTGCCATTGTCACTAACATGATTAGCCAATTACAAGCAAATATCCCCGCGCGGCCATGTGATATCCTCTATATACACTCATTTGTTTTAAAATCAGGCTTATCACGAGATTGTTTAATAACCCATGCGTTTTCTGGCCTTCGTAAGCAAATTAACAAAGGAAAAAATACGGTGGAGAGAGAGTCCAATCCACGACAGTGACATTTGTTTTTAGTATACACTCGAACCCCTATAGCTCGAACCCTTGCTAACTCGAACTCTCCTGTCTCAAATCAAAATTGATATCCCCTAAAAACACAAATACAATTGATTTACCCTCGGTAATTCCAACTCCCGATAACTCTAAGGTTAGAGTTATCAGGAGCAAGCCGTAGTTGTAAAACAATTTTTTGTTCTAAACTGCCTCAAAAATTTATCCCCCTTGATGTCTCTTGGTACACACCAAAATATCAAATACTTAGGAAAAAACAAAGACCACGAAAACAATTTTACCCGATTCGGGAGATCATTTTAGCGGGGAAAAAAGAACCGAGCTTACAAAACAGGGTTTGAGCTCAGTCACAACCACGCAAGTTCGTTGCCGCATCAAGTAATTTGTCAGGTGTTTCATTTTCTTGCCGTGCGTGATTGGTTTATTTCAAATAGAAATCATCTGGCCCAACAGGTTGCATTCTTTTATAATAGTGAATGAACGGAATCACACGTTTTAGCGCTTGTTATTGCACTCAGCTTTTGTTCGGTGAGTGGTGAGAATCGAAACATTTTTCAATTAAGTATGTCGGTATTATCGACAAATGGTTGGTATGTCGGTATTACCGGCAAATGGTTGGTTTTGAATGTTCAAGCCTTGTGTTTAGACGTAAAGTAGCTTTAAAGCCATTGAAGATCATTTGTTGCAGCATTTTTTGGTACAAGAAACAATACAAGAGGCAAATCAATCAACTCAGAACCCTGCTGATTACAATGAATAAACTAAAGGTTATTTTTAAATAAAAATATTCGAACTATTTTAACTGCTGCCTTTTTGTACAGAACAATACTGAACCCGCTCTGTGTGTTTAAGTAGTTGACAGCAGGGGATTGTTACAAAAGAGAATGAAAATATTTGCAACATTAATAAGTTTTGTATACGCTTATAGTGTTACTCAACCATCATAGAATTTTTCATCTCTTCATAGTCAAGTATAAGTAATTATGTAACTAGAAGAAAAAGGAAAGGAATAGGAAGATGAGGAAAAACAAAAAAGAAGATGAGAAAAAAAGAAACAAGTAGGAAAGAGAGAAGAAAAACTAAAGAAGAAAATGAGGGGAAAAAAAGAGAAAGAAGAACAAGAAGAAGGAGAATAAAAAGAGAATAGGGAGAACTGAAGAAGACAAAGAAGAAGAAGAGAAGAGGAAGAAGAAGAAAAGGAAAAGGAGGAGGAAAAGAAGAAGACGACGAAAAACAAGAATAAGAAGGAGAATAAAAAGAGAAGAGGGAGAACTGGAGAAGACGAAGAAGAAGAAGAAGACGAAGAAGAAGAAGAGAAGAGGAAGAGGAAGAAAAGGAGGAGGAGGAGAAGAAGAAGACGAAGAAGAAGAAGAAAAAGAAGAAGAAGAAAAAGAGGAAGAAGAAAAACTGAAGAAGAAAAAGAAAAAGAAGAAGACTGAAGAAAAACTTAAGAAGAAGAAAAAGGAGAAAAGGAGGAAGAAGAAAAAAAAGAAGAAGAAGAAGAGGAAGAAAAAGAAGAAGACAGCAAAAACAAGACGAGTTCCTTTAGCTCGTATCAAGCGCCAAGGAGAGCGTCGAAGAATCGCAATTAAGTTACCATACTGTCAACGAATTGAAAAGGCAAGCACTCGGGTTTTTGTATAAATTAAATTGTTTTACTCAACACCGGTACCAAATTGAAACCATTTGGTAAACACGAAAAATTAAATCTCTGTTTGCACTGAAAGGCAAAAACATCCACAAATCCCATGTTGTTTATGAAGGACGATGTAATTGCGGAGAGAGATATCGATACATTGGAGAGACACAAAGAAATTTCAGCGTGCACGTTAATGAACATCAAGACAAAACTAGATTATCAATACCTGCAAAACATCTTAACCGATTCTCTGAACATTCTTTTACATGGTGTGTTTTAACACCTGCACAACAATGGAGCAAACGGAAGATCACAGAAGCCTTGTTCATCGCAATCTACAGCCCCTCGCTAAACAAGAACATGCAAGTACATCCAATTTTTATTTTCCCTATGGGGATAAATTAGGACCATAAAGATTTTCAAATGATTAAGCGACCAAACAATTATGACATATTGTCGAAAACGTTTGGTTTTTAAACTTTTTAAAAAACTTTTAACCTTTTAAGCCTTTTGCACGTTTTAATATTCTTTTATAAATCAAATCAACATGCACCAAAACACATTACTTATCAATAAAAGTGCCAATAAAAAGTCCCAAGTAAAAGTTTACCCACAGTTTTCTTGAAAAACTTGACACATGCATCTACATACTAGATAAAAAAAATTGTCTAAAAACGTTTTATCCATTATAATTTACATTAATTTTTTCTTCAATTCTGGTAGCTGTAATCGACATGCAACAGTCAGTATTAACGACTATTAGAAAATAAAAAAAAATTAACAAAAATAAAAACATTAAATATAGAAACGTCGTTTAATTGAAAAACATTAGTTAGTAGAAGTACTCTAAGTACTCGAGCCTCTCCCTCCTGCCTCCCCACCTCCCCTCCCGCCCAAAAATAAAAAACAAAACAAAGCAAAAATCGTGTGCTCAGAAATAAGCGGCCATGATATCTTTAAATAAAAAAAACAGTAACGAAGAATCTCCTGAATCTCAAAACTGGTTTTCGCGCCTTTTTTTTTTTTTTTTTTTACGCCAATTACCAAAGTTGTGAGTGCCTTTTTCCCTTCAATGCTGAAGTTTTCTGAACCAACATGGAAACAAGAAAACTCGACTATTTCACTCTCAAATCCGGTGACCATGAATGCTATCTATGCTACTCTTTCAAACTTTCTGTGTAAAGTTACCCCAAGTCGTTTTTTTTAAATATCTGATAGAAATAATATAATCAATTCTTACGTTAACATACAACTATAATGTTTCAACTTGTTAACACCGCCAAAATGAGAAACATTTCTGTCACCTGCTCCCTCACTCAAGGCTGTGTCATGCTGTTTGCAGCTGTCACGTACATGTCTGGCGAAAAAATCATAGACGGAACCACTTCAAATTAAGCTTTTTTGATTGAGGTTTTTTTCTTAGTATTAATTAAGTTTTCGTATACCTTTTTCCTTAGACTCTCGAATAGTTAACTCATTTTTTTAAACTTAAGCTTCAGGATTTTTTGGCTGGTTAAATTGTAGTTTACATTGTACCAAAAAAATTGAATCGGCCTCTGAGTGATTGAACAGCTCTAGAAATCGATATGAATAGCTAATTTGCAATGTTTAATTTGGCAGGTTATAATTTAACTTATTGCTTCATTTATGATTTGATTTTAACACCACGCACTATGATTAACCATTCGCTCCTGAAAGTTTGCCAGTCGTATGTGTCAGAACTAATTGACCAAATACAAAATCAATTTTTTCTCGCCGAAAACTAATTATAATTATTTCCACTGATATTAAACCCTTCATTTAAAGCTTGAATACGGAGCAGAATTTATAAATTCGCAAAAATGGCATCTTTTTGTTTTGTATCTCACCGAAAAAGATTCCTCAGTATTTTGCTTCTCGTCATTCTCCACATAACACTCGACGTATCATCACTTTTTCAGCACCAATTCCAAAGTGGATTTCACCACCTTCTTTCTTCATATCGCTACGAAGGCAAGTTGCTAGAAGTTAACAAGCTTGCAAGAGTCAAAACAAAGAAAGTGACATCACAGCTTCAGTGCCTGGATTTGTGTTTAAGGGAGCCACTCTGTGCTTCCATAAATTTTCTAAAAAGGTGGAGAATTAAAAGAAGAAAATGGATTAATTTTTGCCAGATTATCAAAAAGAGCAGGCAAGCACCAAACACCAAATTGGTAAAAAAGAGAAAATCCATACATATTGATGTCAACAGCAACGAAATCACTAAGGTAAATGGTTCAAATGACTTATTTTCCTTTGCTAGGATAACGAGACTAAAATTTAGCCAAAAAATTAGGAACAAACTGAAAAAAAGTGCAAGTCGAGGCAAATTTAACAAGGTTCTGCTTTCAAATGGCAAAAATTTGAGAACAGCGATCCTGTTATTGAATTTTGGACAATGCTAGAATATTGTCCTTCTTTTCCCATTCTCGTAGAATAATTATTTTAATTTTGTTAGGTCAAATCAACACGCACCAGAATACAATCATATTATCTATCAATAGAAACGTTACTAAAGGCTGAAACAACTCATAAGGACAGTTTTTTAAGAATAAAACACATGCTTCCAGTTTTTGAGAAAAAAAGCAGTTTCTGTAAGAAATTGTCTAAAAACGTAGTGTTTTTCATGCTAAAAATGAATCTCATTTTCTAATCGGTGTCTAATATATTGCACTGGTTGCTATGGTCTGCCCGAAAAAGCCGCAACAACAATAATGATAAATTAAAATCTCGCTAAAAATATTAATAAGAGATGCAGTTTAATTGAAAAACAGTTATAAGTTTAACATTTTCTTTAGAATAGCTTCTAGTTTTCGTTGTCATAGCAACGAATTGGGTTTCAAGCTCTAAATGACAATTTCTTAATATAGAGGGGTTTTCGTCTAACCGGGAATTGCGCAACATTATACAATATCATTTCTTTTCGTCTTGCCACGTAAAAAAATAATAAAGATATGGCTTAACTGCATCGGTGAAAGTTTTAAGAACAGCAGAATTTTTTTCAGTACAAATGAGGCGTCCGAAGTTGAGTTTGTTGCCATAACGATGAATAACTGTTATTAGCGTATACCCAACCAGCGAATAGTGTTTTTCGTGCACTCTGATCGGTACTTGAAACAGTAAAAATATCAATTACAATTTACTGTTTTGAGAAAGCTGTCAAAACAGCGACTGTTTCGCAAGAGTCTCGGAAGAAGAAATTCACGAAATAAACGATTCAGCCATTCCTTTAAACACAAACACGTTGACAAAGAATGGTTTGTCTGATGAAAACTGTTTTACTCCTAAAGTTCAAGAAACAACATTTCCGAAACATGTCAGCAAAGCTGAACTTTTACAAACAAAATATTCAGCTTTTTCCGAGAACAAAAAAATTCCACAAAATTGGTTGTGAAAGTATTTCCAAGTAAATTTTAACGATTGTTGCATTTATGAATAATTTCTTGACAAGTTAACAATTTGTAAGTATCACAGTGCGGCCTGGTTAGCCCAGTTGGTAAGGCGCCAGTCTTTCGTGCGGGAGGCCCGGGTTCGATTTCCCAGGGTTCCGGACCTTCATTCAGGGTCTTAAAACAACTGAGGAGAAGGTGCTGCCTTTGCTTTAACATCTGTTGACGGTCGCGTCGCATCTTCTCGGATAAGGATAAGGACGTTAAACCGTAGGCCCTCGGAGTCCAGTAGTTGGGTTGTTAAACCTGTTGGAATCTCCGACTACCTAAGAGTAGTGAAGCTAAAATAAATCACAACTGAGTTGCCGGTGCGCGGCAACACGAAGCTGTTAAGGTAACTCCCCAGTTTTGCATTACACATCTTCACTGCGCATATTAGAAATTTTAAAATGTTTACACTTTTTTTGTCATATTCTATTGAATGTTGAGCTTTCGAAGACATATCAGAAAAAATCATGCAAAAAAGTAGTTTTCTTCATAATGTATGGGGCTTTTTGTTTAACTCGTTCCAGTCTTCCCTCGGAAATGGGGTAAAAAAAGCACATGTTTTACCAGTTTTCCTAGAGTTTCTCTTAAACAAGCACGGGCGCCCAACAATTTTTTTTCGTCAATCAGTCAAATTTCAGCAGAACTCTCTGAAGAGAAAAAATAAGAAAAACCTGAGTGTTGCAAGTGTGGAAAAAAAATTTAAAAAAACATAGACAAGGATACTGGTTTTTGAGGTATTGGAAACATATAAACAACAAAAGCCCACAAAAATACCTCCTTACAATAAATGTTTTTGCTGAAAATCACAAGAAAATTATTCTCCTAATCCAGAAGAACTCTTTACGTTATATATATCTTCCTTTATTTCTCTTACGCTCCTCGATGTTATCTTTGTTGGCCACATGAGGAATCTATAGTTTTAATTTCAAACTTACAACAACAGAAAAATAGCCCTGGAGGGAGTGTTTGTAACAATCATATCTCAAAAGTTAGCACGGGCACACAACTTTTTTATTCCATTTTTTCTGTTTACATATAATGGTTGACAAATGAGGAAAGTTTGACAAAAACCTAGGTGCGGGTTCTATTTCAATGGAATGACCTTAACAATTTTCATGCGACTTAAACTAGTTTAAAAAATAATCGCCTACAAGATACATAAAAGTACAAAAACAGTTCGTTCTGTAGAGTAATTCTAACAACAGGAAGGGCTCTCAACAGAATTTGAAGAAATGTCCATGCAAGAGGCTTTCTCCCTTGGTAAATCTTTAAACTAAAACTTGCAATAAACAAACACGTTTTAACTGCAGAAAGAAATGTTGCTGAATCTTTTGATCGAAAAGACTACAAAATTTTTGATAAGCCAAGATGATAAGCGAAAATTGAGGTTTCTCTCTAGAAAATTGCTGTTCAGAAACCAGCAGTCAGAACGCCACTAGCATAACCAGAAATGATATATGTTCTAACAGTTTTTTTATTTTTAAATTTATACATGTTATATTTCGAGATTTTGCTCTCGGAATTTTTCTTGTTTGTTTTTCAAAATTTGCCGTTAAACTATACTCTTTGAGCTGCGTCACTATACATGAATTCGAAAACAATAACATTTCGTTAAAAGTTTAAAGCTTCATGTGTGACAAAAGAGATGGTTTCATGTTTTAGGCCAGCAACTGAAAAGCTGTCATAACTCATATTTGTTTATGAATTGTGTTTACTTTAGTTTTCTATAAGTTATTACATTTATAATACTAACAATCTTACAAAATGGCGTGAACATACGGATTCGTGAGTGTTTTGATTAAATTGATCTTTAATTTAGCGTGCTTTCGAGCATGCATAGACTTTGTTGAAGTTGACTTCATATTAATTTAGTTGCGCTATATTCGAGCTATAATTAAGCTATAATATAAGGCTTCGTTCTATAGCCTTTTTATTAAAAAAAAAGTTTAATTTACTGACACAAGTGTTACAGTTTTCGTTTTGTTCTGTCAAGTAAAACTGAGGTTTTGCACCTGCAAGGCTGAGTCATTAAAGAAAGGAAGGGTTAGATTTTATTTCATGTAAACCTTGTGTTTGAAAATGCGTATTTATGATTTAGTTAAATAAAAACCTAACGGAGTTCGGAAAACTGCTTCTTGTATTTAACCATCTGTCAAAGATTTGATGTAATTGTCCAACTCTCTTTCATTTTCTAAGACATTTCAAAAAAATTATTGTCAAGTTTCAAAAGAAATAACCTTCGCAGTTCGCTCAGTTTCTGAATGACATGTTATGGGGTTTTCATTCGATTTAGAATAAACAAAAGATCATCGAAAGATCATTGGAAACAAACTTTTAATGATATTAAAAATCTTTCGGTTGCAAATTTAATTATTGATAACAAGAAACCAAAAAATCAAATACATACATAGAGTTCCACCAAAAGAGAATTTACTGAAGATCATGCCTTCGCGAAACTTAATGACAGCCATATTAGTTCTAATGGTGTTTCTGTTGAACGAGAAAAACATTTTCAGCTTTTGCTTATCGTTATGCAAGCAGAATCCGAATTGGTCTATCCAAACACTTCGAAACTCATATCGCTACCCTGGTGGGCGACTAAAAGGGTGTAAGATTTCTGCTGCATCAGTGGCCTCCGAAATGGAATGTTTGGATCGTTGTTTGAGAGAGTCGAAGTGCGCTTCCTTCAATATCAAAAGAGTTTGGAAGGCAAATCGTAGCACATGGGGAAAAATTTGTCAAATAAATAGCGGATCAAAAGATTCCAGTCATTGCCGTCTCCTTTATAATGCTGTTAATTTCATCTATTTCGATATCAATGCTTCAAACATTGAAAAGGTAAGTGTAAAAGAATATAAAAGTAACGACCGTGATCAATTGACAGTTTTGGGGGGGTTTTTAGCGATCAAATTGCTAGAAAAACACCAAAAACGTTGCACTTTGTTTTAGCTAAAGACTTTTATCTTATGCATGTGTGGGATTAAAAAGTTCAGCTTTTCATTACGAATAGATTTAAATGTATATACCTTTTTAATTCTGTTTTTCTTAAAGTTTGTTTCTCATACCTCTTTTTATTTTACAAAAAAGTACTTTGCTGTTAATTTTGTAATTAGTTGAAGTGTAAAGACTGTACAGTCGTAGTACTATTGATGTTGTAATGAAAATTCATGGGGCAAAAACACTAAATAAATTTAAAAATTCAATAAAAATAAGAAAAAAGAAAAGCAAACAAACTAAAAAAAATCTAAATGTAGACAAAAAACACTATTCGTTTAAATTGAGCAGTTTTTAAGTGTGTGTCTGATTTTCAGGCATTTTGACACTCATGTCACTCATGCACAGTATGCATATCTCCTGTTTTAGCGGACCACACGTCTTACAAATATTATGGCCATATAAGGAACGCGGGCTCTGGGAATGAGATTGGCGGCCCGCCAAAATGGTAGGATGTACGCAGTGCGCATGAGTGTAAAAATGTATAATACACAGTAGCCTGAAAACAAACAAAAACGTTTCTAAAAATTTTCTTTCCAATATTTTGTGCTTAGCCCCTAAATTACAAATCGATGTCAATTACAAAAGATTTCGGAAACGAAGTTAAAATCCAATTCACAGTTCGCTGGTTGGGAAAATATAACTTTGTCACGATTGCCACATTTATACAACACTCCAAAGTCATGCAAAATGTCTTTTCGCAACGGAAACCTAAATCATACTGCTACAGCATTAAACCAATTTTAACAGATGTACATATCTGTTTCTATTAGGCTCTTTTCGAGTCCACCAACACATGTTCAGGAACTTCAGGGAATTGACCCCGTGAGTATGTATATTCTATGTCCTAGCTAAGACAACATTTTAACAATTAGCCCGAGAAAAGAAAACATCGTTCAATAAATCCAAGTTTTGGACCACGAAACGAGTATACAACAATATTTCGATTTTATTTCAAGTCATAGTCATGTTGAAAATTTATTTACAAGCGCAGTCAGTATTCAAATTTGCGTCTCAGATTAACTATAGGTCTCTAGAGGCTTTTAGGCCCTCGCTTATTGTTGGTTTTGAATTCTTTATGTAGTAAGCCTCGAGGAAGTGCAATCTCGACATGACAACATCACTATGACTTGAAATAAAGTCGAAATATTGTTGTGTAAGTTCAACACTCGTTTCATTATCCAAAACTTGGATTTATTTAACGATGTTTTCTTTTCTCGGGCTAGTTGTTATAATGATGTATCTAATAATGTCAGATCAACATGGCTTTTGGCTAAGACGAGCCGATCTATGTTAGGCAGGCACAAGCTTACCTCTGATGGGAGAAAGAATTGCCCGTTTCAAACGCTGTGCCACAGTCGTGGAAATCTAACTCAACTTTGGTTGGACTTGCAATCGGTTTTACAGGGACCGCCGAGCAGGGGGTTGCTGATGGGCTAGCCCAATATTTTTTCAAAAGCATTATACATTTAGGAAAATTTGCCCATGAAGATATTTGTTATGTAAAATGAACCAGTGGCGGTGTTACCTAACTAACACCGAGTTCCAGGCAGAACAGACTTCACGGTACTAAAATACGCTTGCCTGTTGTTTTGTTAATTTTTCTGTTTCATTAGTGTATTGTTGTTTTAAAAAACTGGCAAGATGGAGAAACAAATGAGATGATGTTTTTTTTATTATCAAAGTTAGAGGCATTTCTAACGATTTTCAGATACTGTAAATTTCAAAATTTTTTGAAGGTATGCCTCCGGACCCCCTAGAAGAGCTAGCACCTTTGGCGCTTGTTAATTGGCTCGCAATTTTCGTGAGATAGCTGCCCCAATATAAAACACGCTCCACGGTCCCTGTTTTAAATGTCGAGCTCCTTTTTGTTGAACTTTTGCCTTTGGCAGAAGTTAAGCGCGGCGTCTTAACAAACCTCATCTTACTTGGGCCATAGTTAATACATTCAGACTGGTTAAGAAACCATTGTTGTATGTCTTTGTTCGCCATTTTCTTTTGTTTTCTAGTCTTGACCGTGCACAAAACGTGCAGAAAACACAAAAGCTTTTGAAATGTAAATCAACAAGTAGCCAGTCAAAACATTCTCACTAACACCTGAAACAAAGAATGTGCCCGGTCGCGGTTCATTCAGCATAAAACAAAGCATTTTTGTACATTCTTTGTATTTCCCTTTCGAGTTTTGCCGGCTTTCCTAACCAGTCCGTTTATTAACTCTGCTTGAACTAAAGGTCGTGTGCCATGGGTGAGTTTGTCCGCTATACCCGACTATGGCGCGGATTGGTTTCAAACGCCGAGCTAAAGGCGTGCTGAAGTCGCACTAGAACGATTGTAGCACGGCGTTTGAACGGGCTTAACAGAAAGTTGTTTTTATTCTAAAATGTCTATGAGAAATAAACTCACACGGTATAACTTACCTTTCGACAGACAGCTCATCTGAAGAAATTGGTGTTATGCCCGAGCTGGGGCTCAAACTCATGTCTCCTGTATTCTAGTCAGGCGTGATGATTACTTTACCATAGTATTACATAGCAAATCACAGGCAGCCCAGGCACAAAATCGGCGTGAGGTTACAAGTACAGCATTTGTATCGAATCACACGCAAAATTAAACTGAAAAATTGATTTTCGATAAAATTTTACTAGCCTTGGTCTAATGCTGTTTTTGGTAGTCTGTTGGTCCTTTCTAGCTGTTTTTTATGGTTTCTAAACGATTTTGCTGCCTTCTGGGTTCACTCATAATGGAAAAAGAGAAAGACTGGAGACTTCGCTGGCCACCAACTCCAATTCGATCGACAATTTATCCATTACAATCCCTTCCAGTGACTTCAAGACGACCAAAGGACAATGATTCTCCTATCATGACATTGTATCAAAATCCATAAAAAAGAGTTTGAACTCAGCTTTACGTCCGTTTTCTCTCTCTTTTCGCTCGAGTTTTTCTTTCTCCCATGGCGCACAACTTCCTAGTTTGACACTTGAGCTTTGTAACCTTGCCTGATGTTGGAAAACATCGTTCTGATTGGCCGTTTGTTGCCATAGTACAACGCCATGGAACACAATGTCATCCCCTCATCGGCATATTCTTATTCATCCCGTATAAATTGTGTGTGCTTATAATTTGAACATTTCTATATTCCGTCTTTCAGATAAAAACAACGAATTCTCGCAAACCGAATAGCTTGAGTTTTCTGGGTTTTTTTAGAGTTATAGTTAAACACAAACGTTTGGGGCTCAGGGCTCCTCGTGTAATGCAAATTCACTACAAGCTGTTTGTGTGCAATAATTGTGACATCAACACAGGCGACCTGTGACCATTGCAGTCCAATGAACCCTTCTCACCCCATCCCCCACCCCCTCCTACACTCTCCTTGTCTTTTTTTAATCAAACTCAAACAATGTGTTATCATTACCAAAGCTTTCACTTGATTCAACTTTGATTCTTTTATTGCTTCAAAGACTTCTAAAAAAAAACTAAAGTATTTTTTTTCAGATCGCCCCAGGAGGAATGAGAACGTTCTTACTTCAAGACACTGTATCACTTGATGTATTACATAGTAGTCACGATTAGTGAATTGCGTTCCACTTGCTTGAAATTTAAAAAACATCATTCAAACAGTCTGTTTCTTGTGATTAAAAGGTCAAATTGTCACGTTCACAAACTCGAGTTGTAACGATTACAATGTCGAGTTGGCACTTCCACCAGGTCAAATTGTCACGGTCATAAGGTTAATTTGTCACGTTCAAGATGTAGGTAGGTCGAGCTGACAGGTCCGTCTATCAAATTAAACTATTACGTTCACATGGTCGAGAAGTCACGTCCATCAGGTTAAGTTGTCGCGTTTACAAGCTTAAGGTCGAATTGCCAACTTCGTCAAGTCAAATAGTCACGTTAACCAGGTCGACTTGTCATGTTCACAAGAACGAATTGTCACGTTCACAAGCCTTCCTTACGAGAAAAAGCTTAAAACAAGACAATCTTGGAATGCACTTTCGAAATCACCAGCTTTCTACGCTGGAGGAGTGCAAACTCCGCAAGAAATCTTACAGTACGTTTTCATGTAATCTTGCCATTCACCGCCTCTTGTACAATAACCGAGGTCCTTCCAGCATTTGCATCCAGTAAAGAAGTCGTCACATGCTAAGGAAAAAATGGGGTTGTTTGAAATCAATAATGACTATCCGAGAAGCCATTGACTCGTTTGAAACAGACTGTTCATATATAGTTTGAAATAGGCTGTTTATAGTTTGAAATAGACTGTTCATAATTTGAAATAGACTGTTCATAGTTTGAAAAAGACTGTTCATACTCATTGTCTGAAATTGACTGTCCATACATACTTTGCTCTCGTTCCTTTCTTTTTCGTTCTCTCTCCGCCAAGGCTGCCTGAATCACGTCGAGAGATGCAGCGGCTCTTCGTCGACGTCTTCTCCCTAAGGAACAAAAATCGTTTCCTTGTGATTCATGTTATTAAGCGCTCGAACTGAAACTAACGTTTTGTAAGAAAAGAGAATATGAGAAATACAAAACGGAAAATGTGAAAAAGAAGAGCAGAACGCATCATTAACACCCTGGACCAATCAGCTGTTTGGCCGCTTGAGATGTTAAAGTCCTCGGAGCGGTTTTTTAAAGATCGATTAAGCCCACCGCACACTTGTGCGATAGCATGCAATTTTCGTCGCATGCAATCAAAGTTGCAGCTCATCGTTGCATCTTCTCGCAAATGTGTGCGGTGAATGTGCGACAACAATTTCGATTGCATGCGACGAAAATTTCATGCTATCGCACAAGTGTGCGGTGGGCTTTAGCCTCAACCCAGGTTTGAGTTGTTTAACTCATGCTCGTGTTTCTTGCGATCTGTTACCTAATTAAGCTTACAAGATGATAATTATTTTCAGTGTTTCCATACTCTGTTGGAAACACGCGGAATTGTTTGGAGAACACTCGAAAATATTTCGAGTATCTCTCTTTCAGCTGGTGATCAAAACCTTTCCTCGTGTTCTCCGAACAATCCCGCATGTTCCCAATAGAGTATTGAAACACGGAAATATCTTCTAAAGCTTTTATAAAATAATAACAACTGATGACGTCATTCATGATTTCTATCAAGAATTTAGAAAATGGTCTTCGGCCAAACCAGAGCACCTGTCTTACTCATTATTTCATAACTTGCCTTGGAGGTTTGTGGTTAACCATTTCGTATCGTTCGAAATTCTGAGCAGTGTTCGTAAGCAAAGAAAACCTTTCATTGATAAAGATACGACTGTTTGGAATTTTTCCTTAACCCGGCGCTAAAAAAAAACCAGCTCTTGAGGAGGGTTGATACGTACTTAAAAGAGTTTTTCTCCAGAAAAGGTCTTAGCGTAAACTGTTCATTTCTATTCTTTCTTGAGAAAGATAGAAAAAAACGAGAACGAAATTAAAGGAACTTACATGCATTCAGCAAAATAATTTTCGGTAGGCAGCTTTTTCCCTCAAGACCAGTCGTTTTTTTAAAGTTTTTATTTAAAAGTATACAAAATCTTGTAAGGTTAGTGCGAAATTTCTTCAGATCTTAGGAGATTAAGCCATTGCAAACTCAGTGATAGAGTCAATAAAGTGCGTAACGGTTGAAATGAAAAGGAAAGTTACAACTTGCAAGTTTTACTACTATTGTCACTCGGCCCAGTCTACTCACCACAGGTGTTACAGCTCTTGGCACAAACTGTTGGAACTTCTGGGTTTGTGAGGCATTCACCAGCATTCACAAAACACTTGCACCCCACGATGATGTCCTTGCACTCTACATTAGTAACAAAAACAATAAAAATGTTAATCATAATAATAATAATAATAATGACGATGACAGTGACAGTGAAAATGGTAATAACAACAATAATAAAAGTAATAGTGACAATGTAATGATTATGATAATTATATTGACGATGACAGTGCATGGCAATTAAAATAACAGTAAAAACAATGATAAGAATAAAAAGTTGTTATTATAATATAATAAGAACAATAATAGTAATAATAAAAATAATAATGACGATAACGGTAATTGTGATAATATATTAATACTAATAAAGTTATAGAAGTAAGTAGCAAACTTTTTTAATACAAAATTTTGAACAAACAGCTTTGAACTTTCGAAATAAAGTCATCTTCATGGGATTGTTAAAAACTTCAACGACAACACCTGCCTAAATGAAAATTCCAACTTTGTATGGAATACTAGAAGCTGATATTTATTGGCAGCGAGGCTAGCTATGTTCAACAAACATATTCAGAATTAGTGTGAGGAAAGATACATGTTTTCACAAACAAGACATTGTAAATAAAAAGCTTACATAGTTAATTATACTCACAAATTCTAAAATTGCCGATATACGATTTAGAAACTTTTTAAAATACTTTTTTGAAAAATAGCTGGAATTTTACAAGAAACACGATTTATTTTGAAAAGATAAAATATTTCCAAACAATTTATCTGCAAAATAAAGATGTGAGCTAAAATTAATTCAAACGCTCGTTGCTTTTGACTCCACACACAAAAACATTTTAACAGCTGGAACAATTAATTGAAGGTACTCTACCTTGGTACGGATACGTCACTGAAAGGCAATAAGAAAATGTGTTACCATTTTGGGCCTTAAAAAAATAGTTGTGCACTTTAAATACCAAAACAGCATCGTCCGACAAAATCAACTTCTAAAGATCTAAACTTCCAAAGTTTAAAAGTATGCATAAATCTATTAATGACTTTATATATATATATAATCATACCAAAAGATTTGCAAGCTTGGTGTGATGAAGAACCCGCTTCAATACACTTTGAAGTTACTTTAACCCCTATAACTCAAAAATCTTATAATACGAAGAAATTTTAATTCCCATTGGTAAAGCAAGTTACTGGGGTCACCTGCACACACAATTGTCTTTCTCTTTCTGAACCGCGGCTTCGTCAAAAAGAAGAACTTAACTTCTTTCTCTTCAAAAAGAAGAATTAAACTTCTTTACTTGCTTACTTACAGAAATTTTATGAAGAACAGTTCATAGCATGAACCAATTAGAGGCTTGATAAGCTGACCGAACCCTTAAGCGGCCTTTGTCAACCTTTCCTTTGGTGTTTCTCCAAGCGAAGATGGTCTTCGGTTGACCATTCTGAATAAGTAGGTGGCTGTAGGTTTTACCACAATCCAATGCAAACCTTACACCGCTAAAACAAGCTAAGGGAAGGTAACAGTTGGTAAAACTCTTCCTTGTACTAACAACACTGTGTGTGTCAAGTTTGAGGCTTACAGATTCTCTCTATGCGTTTTCATGGATAATTTTAGACTACAAAAAACTCGGGAAGGTAACAGTTGGTAAAATTCTTCCTTGTACTAACAACACTGTGTGTGTCAAGTTTGAGGCTTACAGATTCTTTTTTTTGCGTATTTATGGTCAATTTTAGACGTAAATGTGCAAGGAATTCTGGGTAAATACCCAAGTCGCCATCTTTTGTGTAATCGTGGATCGTACTGTTCAATTGACTGGAACAAGTTCTTGATTTAAAGTCCCTATCAAGCTTAATTTTTTTACTTTTTGGATTAAAAGTGTTGTCATCTGTGAACTCAAAATTCGAATAACCAAAAAAAAAACTTCCACGTTTAAGTATGCTTTTTAGCCAAAAAGAGATTGGAATGTAAATTTTGACCGAGCAGGCCGGGGACTGGTAGCCTGTGACGTAGCAGTAGTGAGTTTTGTGTTTAAAAAGTTTCATTTCTCCTAAAAAAATGTCATCAATTGTCTTATTTCAAACAATTTCAAAGGAATAATTCATTTATTAAAGTTATAACAATGTGACTACTGCAGCCAGATTTCAATTTTTTGAGACAAAAAAGATTGTCTCTGCTTCATGCCTCGTGCTTTGTTATATGCCTCCTGCTACGTCATCAATGCGCGCTTCAAGTCCAAAAACAGGAACGGCGAGAAACGGTGTTGTTTTCGAAAATAAATATTATTTAAGGGTTCTAGTTTTCATCTGGAACTTAAAAAATAAGCTTGATTGGGACTTTAACAGTTACAAATCACACAGGGCACCCGCTCAGCTATCTCCTAAATAACTACGACAAATTACTTGAATGCTTCCTACCTCCAAGTATATCTTCTTCTACAGCTCCCTGAAAAAGACTCAATCCACGGTAGTTACTGTATCTGATATTATCCATATTTGTAGCAATTGCCTTTCCTTCGTCCTCATTAATTCTGTTACCCGGATTGACAACGTATATCTCTGTTCCTTTGTCACGCAATCTATTTGCGTGACGAACGGCGGGAAAGTAAGATCTTGACGGAAGGCCATCTTCTGTTGCTCCAATGATAAGCAGCACAACCTAAAGAATTATTTGAATGGACAAAAAGCTAGTTTTAAAAGCTTGAATTCCTTTGAAAAACTGTTCCGAATCCCTTAAGGTTCTTAGTTCTCTTTTTTTAGCACTTGCCGATAGCAGGAAAAGTTCCCTTACGCCTTCATTTAGAACTAAGTAAATATAATTTTCCATAAGTTACTGCAGCTTAGTTTGTACCAAAACAGGGCCGTAGGCAGCAATTATTATTTATTTGATTTTTGGGGGTGGGGGTCGCCCAAAAGCAATTTCAAATTATTTCATTCAAAATTAGGCAGATCTGAGATATTCGCTGTTGTTTCTTTAGACTCTACTAACCTTTTTCGCTTCAGGTCTCGATCCAGAATCTGTAAAAACAAAATCTGCATACTTAAGTGCCTCGTCAGGCCGTCTGTATCCAGACTCTCGCTTCATTAAGCTAGTAACGTTCCTGATAAAGGAAACATTTTGTGGAGCTTCGAAGTTAAACATGATAAGAGCCGACGAAGAATAACTGATCAATGCCATATGGTTTGTGTTGGGACCGGGCAATATTCCCATCTTGTCCACGAAGTTATGCAAGAATGACAGAATATTCTGCCAGTTTTTATCAGTTGAGTAGCTGGAACAGTCCACCAACACAGCGATATCCAAGGGTTGTCCTGTGGCAATCAAATATCATTGTTATATAGTATTGAGCAAAATCAATATAAAAAGAGGGGACAGAAAGGGACGCTCCCACTTCATGTCTTGAGATATGTCGACTCCGCCAAAGTCGTTTATTGATTTGCTCTTGAACGGAAAGGTGTCCATTAGGTTTAGTGAGTGCCGTGTAAAGGAAAACAATGGCGGAGCGTTGGGTTAAGTTTGTAAATGAAAGCAACTTCGAAAAAGACGTTATACTTTCTGCTGCTATCTCGGAAAACAAAACTTTCTTAAACTGAAAATAACTTAAGTGGGATCGATATTCTTTGCCCGTACTCTTGTTTTCTCTTTTATTTGCGTATTTGAAAAACCTTTTGAGACTCAGCATTGAACCAAAAGTTATTTAAGCGAAATAATTGACAAATTTTCTTTCTTTATCTAAACCTTTCTAATAGACCACGTTCGATTAATCGGGTATATAACACCTTAAACTACTAATTCAAGTTAGCTGCACCTATATATTATCGTTACGGATAATAAATTTCAGCAATAATTTCATTCCCCGAATTTGTTTTAACGTGTGCTATCAACACATTGAGAAGTACTAGAACCTTTTTGGTTAAAGAGCTCGAAAACGAGCAAACCTTAGCTCCTCAGTCCCAGGTGTGTTGGTAAATTCTCCCATCTAGAGTGGTTAACCTTTTCGGTCCCAGTTGTGTTGGTAAATTCTACCAACTAGAGTGGTTAACCTTTTCAGTCCAAGTTACATTTGTAAATTTTACCAAATAGAACCATTTTAGTCCCAATTGTATTGAAATTTTCCCATCTAGAGTGGTTAACACTTTCAGTAACAGTTGTAGTAATGAATTCTGGTCTAAATTTGTTCAGTATTCTAAAAAAAATGATAAAAAACTTAGTTGTTCTTCGGATAACGGTTTTTGGTTCACGTTTTTTATTGAATGGAGAAATTGCAATATTTCAAACGGGTCAGGGTATTACAAAACGCGTAGCACGAACACACATCCCTCCCTAAGAACTTTTTGGAGTATCTCATCCCTCGCCCTATCCCCATTGAGAAGGCACAGCTGATGTTTTGATGCTCAACGGAAGGTTTTTTATCCTCTGGTTTCTTTTACGTACCTTTCGGAAGATTTCCAACCAATCGTGGCACGATGCCACTTATAGTATTGTTTTTATCCTCTGGTTTCTTTTACGTACCTTTCGGAAGATTTCCAACCAATCGTGGCACGATGCCACTTATAGTATTGTAAGGTGAATAATAAACTCTTTGAGCTCTGCCAGTGATGTCCACACTTTCTTGTGAATCAATATAATCTCCTAATTTCAAAACATACTGAGACACTTTCGCCTTTCTCAACGCTTGAGAAGCGGCGGAAGAGGACACGTAAGGTTGGCTCACGTCCGTTGGTCCGATGATAATCAACAGGACCTGACAGAAAGGAAAAATTGTCATCGGGGAAAATTGAGGTTGTTAATTGAACGAAAAAAGTATGAATGGGGTAATTGCAAATTAGTTGGGCTTTAATTAGATTCTCAAATATCAGAATTTTGACAACATGCGCGTGAAATTTTTTCCTAATTTCTATTACACATACAGTTATAAGCTAGATGCTCTGGCGAAGGGCTGAGTTTCTTTTTAGCATAGGAGCATGTCAATGGGAAAAAAAGAGATGATCGTATTAAAGATGATTTAAAAACTCTTTATTGTTCAATCAAATTCTTGGTAAAGCCCCCTGTGAGATAAAGAATTTAATAGGGAAGACTAGCCCAACTTCCCTGTTGAAGTTTTCTTCAGCCAACCGAAAAAAGTTGTCAACAATCGTTTGAATAATCTTGAGTTCTTTGGAAGTTATTCTAGCTTTTTTCTTGAGTGTACATGTCGCGAAACCAATGGCCTTCTGGGGATGATTTTTTTACCAAAAGAAAAAAACAAAAAAATAACAAACTTTATATTTTAGTAGAAAGCAAAGTCCTATAAATAGTTTAGTTGCTGAATCTGCATTTTTGATTTATTTTCAAAAACCTGCCTGTCGTAGTAAGTAAACGCTTTAGAAGTCAACTCTACAAGAAAAGACACCACGTGAGGATTATATGCCAAGTGAGTCGTCTCTGTTAAAATTGTTAGAACACTTTTAATTGTCTTCAATGGATTGCCTCTTTAGTCAGTCTGAATGGGTAGAACTTGAACTTTTACTACGTTTATGCACTGGTCAGGGTTGAAATGAAGATGTTTTGTGACGACCGAGAGATGATATTCAATTTTTTGTCTGTCTCCTATGTTCTTTTATTCTGTATTTTATCGTTTGAGCGTGTGATGTGCCAGTGTTCTGGCTATGACGCCAACAGCCCTAATTCAACTTTGTGATTCTTCTCACAGTGTCAGACCACAATGCACGTACACATACGACTGTATAGAAATCATGGCGATTTGGATCTAATAAGAGAGCACAGAGAAGCTATAAGCTCTCTCTCTCTCTCTCTGTAATTTTCTTCTAGTAGCGTTATGTTTGCAAAGTATTGTGATAAAAACCGATCTGATGGGCCTCTCAGGTACGAGAAAAGAAGAGACTTTACCGTTAAAGTTGTTGCTAATTAGGGTCCGGTTCCTCAAGACCCCCATTTACTTAGCCCAGGGTTAACTCCTAACAAAACCTTTTGGTTGTTATGGTAATAACTCTGGGTTATCACTAATTGGGTTTTTAGGAACCGGGCCTAGGTGCTATCGAGGTTTATCAAATCATTTTAAAATTCCTTTGTCAACGAGGATATAGATTATGTCATCACTCTTCTTTTTTTATTTTTATTTTTTTGAAATGTAAAAAGAGAATCGAAAGAGGCGGAGTCAAGGACGAACTTTTAGCTCAGTTCCTTGAATACTCTTCGTCGGCCGTTTAGGTTTCTTGTTAAATTAATAACCGTTTAAACCGCAAAGGAAGCAGAGACATAAGGTAACTAAAAAGGGCTGCTTCCAAAAAATTAGAAAATAAAACCCTAAAATGTATTAATGGTTTTACCTTTCGCGATGCATTCCTCGCTCCACCACTTTTGGTGAACAGATCTGTTCGTGCTAAATCAAGAGCCCTGTCAGGTCTTCTGTAGCCAACTTGACGTCTCACGCTGTTAAGACGCTCCCTGACATAACCAATGTTTTGCGGTGCCTTGAAATTAAACACAACTTGCGGAGTTGACGAGTATCCTATCATGGAGACATGGGTTCCTTTTGGATCAGATGAGACGCCAAGTCTTTCCACAAATCCTCTCACGTAGTTTAAAATGTAGTTCCAGTGATCGTCACGAAAACTTGAAGACCAGTCAATCAGAACTGCAATGTCTAGTAGTCTCATTTGAACTAAAATCCAAATGTTGTAGATAGCATTACTACATTTAATGTGATATTGTTAAAAAAGAGACAAAATTGCCACAGAGTTTCAATTCCAACCTTTTCATCATTCACTTACAGAAAAGATGTTTCTTGTTGTTAAAAACCTACAAAGTAAATGTACAATAAAGCTAAATACGATCACTAAATTCGATTAAAAGTTCCACTTTATCTTGATACGAGCGATTTCATATTTCCATTAAAATGTTTTGTTTTCATATTCAAACAATGTTTACCTTTTACCACACTATAAAGCTCGTTTGTTCACAACCTTAGCAAAGTTGAACCTGTTAGTACTTTGAAATTAACACAGAGAATCAAAAATCTCTACGTGAGGTCAACTTACCAGTTTGGGGACTTGAAGTTAGGTGCGTAGTGTATGTAGGCCTTGAAGTAAAGTACGGAGTGGTTTTCGGGAAGGGAGGTATTGTTGTTCCTAGAACTTTTGGAAAGCAAAAAAAGGGACCCTTATTAGCCATATTTTTTTTCTTTTTATGTACTACTACATCTAACATTCTTTAAAGAAAAGCATTAAACAAAGAGTTTTCCTATTCTTGTAAGGTTGCGGTTTTAGAAAGGTTTGTGGATCTTCGCCAAGAAATAGCCATGCCTAGTACTCAAAGAACGATTAAATGTTCAAAAGACGGCTTACCAAGAGGTGTTGCAATTCTTAATAAAGCAAGTGAGACAATAGTATATTCTAAACACTTGAAATTCCTTGTATAAACGTGCTGCGATTCAAGTAAACGACGAATTTAACAACAAAATTAGAAATGTAGAAACTAGAGACGTACGCACACAAAAAAGTAAAATCATCTACCTGAATAACCTTCGCACTTTTATGTATCAGCTCTAGCAGAAGTGTACCTTGTGCTCTGTGAGCGGATTTTTTTTTTTGGAAACACCCAAAACTGATTTAGTGGAAAGAACTTCAATTAACACGTAGTGTAATTACAACCTAACTGAACTAATAAAATCCTGGAGATCTGCAGAATACAAACACCTTGACAAGTGTATTTATTGGGTCCAGTCTGTGTACACTTGGTGCCTTCCGGACAGGTGGCCCTGGCACAAACATCCACAACTGATTAAGAAGAAAGAATTTTGTTTAAAAAAATGTATAATTGGAACCTCGATAATTTAGTTAAACTCCTGATCAGATACTAGCTACA
>JAOBAT010055225.1:0-28015 GCA_026413305.1 Hydrozoanthus tunicans
GTACAGCCAGCCCCGAACGCGCCAGCGTCTAAAGGTACAGCCAGCCCCGAAAGCGCCAGCGTCAAAAAGTACAGCCAGCCCCGAAAGCGCCAACGTCAAAAAGTACAGCCAGCCCCGAAAGCGCCAGCGTTAGAAAGTACAGCCAGCCCCGAAAGCGCCAGCGTCAAAAAGTACAGCCAGCCCCGAAAGCGCCAGCGTTGACAGGTACAGCCGGCCCCGAAAGCACCAGCGTCAAAAAGTACAGCCGGCCCCGAAAGTGCCAACGTCAAAAACTACAGCCGGCCCCGAAAGCACCAGCGTCAAAAAGTACAGCCAGCCCCGAAAGCGCCAGCGTCGAAAAGTACAGCCAGCCCCGAAAGCGCCAGCGTCGAAAGGTACAGCCAGCCCCGAAAGCGCCAGAGTCGAAAGGTACAACCAGCCCCGAAATTGCTTGCGTTAAAAAGTACAGCCAGCCCCGAAATTGCCAGCGTTAAAAGGTACAGCCAGCCCCGAAAGCGCCAGCGTTAAAAAGTACAGCCAGCCTCGAAAGCGCCAGCGTCAGAAAGTACAGCCAGCCCCGAAAGCGCCAGCGTCAAAAAGTACAGCCAGTCCCGAAAGCGCCAGCGTCAAAAAGTACAGCCGGCCCCGAAAGCACCAGCGTCAAAAAGTACAGCCAGCCCCGAAAGCGCCAGCGTCGAAAGGTACAAACAGCCCCGAAAGTGCTTGCGTTAAAAAGTACAGCCAGCCCCGAAATTGCCAGCGTTAAAAGGTACAGCCGGCCCCGAAAGCGCCAGCGTCGAAAGGTGCAGCTAGCCCCGAAAGCGCCAGCGTCGAAAGGTGCAGCTAGCCCCGAAAGCGCCAGCGTCGAAAGGTGCAGCTAGCCCCGAAAGCGCCAGCGTCGAAAGGTACTTTCCTATTATCATTTATGTGCTAATAATAAACAATACTACAATAATTTTATTTAAAGAAGTTTATAGAAACAGTTAACAATATGAATCTAAATTATTATAATGTAAGCCGCCAGCTTGAAAAGGTTACTCGAGAAAATTGCCTTAACATAATGATTCGGAACCTACAGAGCTCAAGTTAGAGTATGTCCATAGCATCGCTAGATAAGAGGCTCGAAGATTAAGCGTGAAAACACAACTGAGCCTCGCTCGATCCGACCTCATTGATCTTTCAACTAAGAAGAAAATAAAAACAAGTCTCGAAAAAATAGTGACAACACGCGCGTAAGATCGGAACAAGTGCCTCCCCCAAAAAAAATGACCACCGCGCGCTGGATCGGAACAAGTGTCGAAAAAATAATGACAACACGCGCGCAGGATCGGAACCAGTCTTGAAAACATAGTAACCACACGCGCGCAGGATCGGAACAAGTCTCGAAAAATTAGTAACCACACGCGCGCAGGATCGGAACAAGTCTTGAAAAAAATAGTGACAACACGCGCGCAACCACCTTTTCCCTGTCTTCCATATCTATAGCTACCTTCCTCGTTTCTACAACTTTTCCAGAACTCTACTCTGCAAAAGCGTTCCGGTCTAAGAGTCGTTTCTGTGCTTGAGTAAATTTGTTAAAAGTACGCAGAGTCTAACGTCGTGCATGTTTAACAAATTAGAAGCGACAGAATTCGAACCCAGACCCTACTATCATTCCTCAATTCACGCTCTAATCTAGTTTCACCTTGCGCGGGCTTTTAATCTTGAGGGCTTGGAACCTACTTAGTCTATCAGTCCAGAATTGTAAAAAAACTACCCCGGGGCAATTCTGGACTATCTAGATCGTACCTTGTCGGCTTTACCATTGCAGTATCAGCTGGGTCCGCCCTTCCCGTCATCCTTCGAGGCTTTCGAACATACACAATGACCGAAACGATTCGCAAGAGCAACTGACATTTCTTTTGCGAGTTTGACCAATTATCACATTGCTTTCGGCCAAAGAACGATTGGCTATCGTAAACGATATCTGCTTTGCAAGTCACTTTCCAGAGTTTTAAAAGATGTTTTTAAAGACTGCATGCCTTGCGTTTGTACGTGCCAGTGTACAAAATAGCCATTAAATGCCAAACGTCTGTTGCTCGTGCGTTGCACAGTCTTGCACAAATCATCAGGGAGGGTTCTCCAAGACTGTAAACACCAAATAAACTTACAATGTTTAATCAGAAAACACCATTGAAAGATTAGCGCAGCCGGTAGTTTACAATCGAACAAAACCCTCCAGCGTGAATTGAGGAGCGATTGCTAAGCTGTCTACTGACTCGTCCTTTGCCTTGCTTACTGACAACTGTCATGTTTGCCTTTACGTCAGAGCATGATTCTTAAACGGCTTTTGTTTCTTTATAAAACCGCAGCCTGGCGAGCCCAGTTGGTAAGGCGCCAGTCTACCAAGCTGGAGGCCAGGGCTTGATTCCCCGTGCCGGACTATTTTTTGTTCTAACATCTGCAAATGGTTAGACCTTCGCGTCTTCTCGGATAAGAACGTTAAACCGTAGGCCCCGGGTGGCAGGCCTCGAAGGGGACCTCTTTTTGCCCTTCAGTCAAAAATGTAATAAAAACAAAAAATTTTGTACTGTTATAGACTTAAAGACGACTGATGTTTTACAGAAAGGAAAGTCAAGTACATTGTTCTGAAAGTTTTTCATTTATTTCTTTAGTTTCTTTCCCGAATTAATTTTAACAAAACAACTTTTTAAAATATGTTTTGACACCACCAGTGCTGTCTTTAGTAGTGCAAGAAATGAATGCAACAAGAAAATGTAAAGATTGAACTTACAATAACATTGGTAATTGAACTCGACGTAATGCATGAAATTCCGAGACTACAGAAATCGAACACACGAACTTGGGTCAGGTTGAAACAATTTTCTAGGTGCATGCTTGACGTGCTGATAAAAACATGACAGTCGAGTAAACTTGTTGTGACACTTTCGTCATGAATGGCCGCAAGTTTAAAAATAAATCAGTGAATGATGATATGTGATAAAGCAATGAATTTCATCCAGGCCGTCCAAACTAAACACTTCAATACTTGCAGACGTTCAGGACGCCAATGCCACTTTCATACGATATCTGCCTGCAACTGATATTGTTGATAGGAGAAAAAAACTCACGGTTTGGGATATGTCAAGTTCAACTGTTCTTTAGTTGTCGTGAGAACAAAAGTGACGGCTGATTGCCATCGGGACGTTCTTGTTTTCAACGGTAACGGACAACAGTACGTGGTATCGAGGTTTTTTCAAATGCTGTTGGAAAAACAAAAAAAAACGATGTAAAAATGGCATCAACAAAAATCAATTAGGAGGTAAATATATATTAATATGTTAGCCAAAACCAAAAGTACTAATAACAACATAAGTAGTAGTAATAATGATAATAATAAAAATAATAACAAAACATAAAACACTTATGATGATAGTTATAATAAAAGCAATAAAAATAATTTTAAAAATGTATAATAAAAACAATAGAAACAGTTATATTAATGACAATGTTGATAATAGTAATAACAAGACCATTTTCATAGAAGTTAAGCTCTGACATGCTATAATTAACTGAATAATAAAGGTAATATTAATGTTATTGTTATTAGTATATCATACTATTATATTATGATTACATTGATGAGAAAACTAATAAAATTAGCAACCATATTTTTATATCAGTATAATATTAACAATAAAACCATTCTATTGATTAACATTAATAACAGTTATTATTGTCATAGAAGCCTTAAAAACTAGTTACACGAACACTTGAGAGTGGGGGCGAGGGGGAGGGGGGGGGGGATTAGGGGACAAATCATGCAATGTCATTTTTTTAATCAATCTATTATTCTATCGACGACGATCAATATCTGTTTCGAACGAATGTCTGCATGATTTGACAAGTATAGAAATCGATTTTCCGTAACCCGTCGGGAGAACCTCCGAAAAAATATTTTTCAATTCTAAATAACAAATACTTGTTCTGGTTTTAACTTCAGCTCTGTGAATATACTAGATGTTACGTTAAGGCATTTTGTATACACGTAAAGTAGAAACTAAAAATGGTCGCTCAGTAGAATTCAACAGTTTTTAAATAGAAATCTCAGATTTTATAGGCGAACTGTTACAACTAGTTTCGGCGCTGTGCCCTCCATCCCATCAATAATTTTTGGCTTCCGCCACCCAATGAAAATTTAGGCCTGCTTCAAACGCCGTATTTTAACCGTATCGAATTAAATTCATGAATTAAATTCGGTGAAAATACGGTGTTCGAAGCGAGCATCGAATTAAATTCGGTAGTGAAATTAAATTCGCTTCCACCTACCGGATTATACGGTAGAAATTCAATTCGTTGGAAATAAATTCGGTGTTTGAATCACCGGTTCAATTAGCTCCGGATCAAAATCAATTTAATTCGATACGGTTAAAAACGGTGTTTGAAGCAGGCCTAAGATACAGAAGCTTGCCACGAAAAGGTACTGATTTTAACAGTGTTTCGCAGTCTGGCTGGACGGAAAAAGAAGAATTGCCGTGAAAACAAAAGCACAGCTGTTGCCTGAAAGCCGTCGCGTAGTATTTCAGGTAAAACTCGTGAAAAAAGACCACAACGAAAGGAACGAAAGAAAACAGCACGTGGGGAAACGAAACGCGACTGCAAAAACCAAGTTGAAATGAAGCTAAAACTTGCAAAATTTGATAGCTAAAAACTATAGACTAAACACATGTGATAACACCGAATGAAAGCGCATTTTTTGCAGCGAAACAGCTACCAAATTTTGGCGAGTAAAACTAAAAGCTATTAATCTCGGGACAATCATGAAATGGTGCTCAAAGTGTGAGCAAGGCATGCACTTGAAGCCAAGGCGTTTTTCGAGGCAAGACTTCGTGCATAAAAATCATCCAGGTTTTTGGAACAGGATTGTAAGAACTTCGCTTACAAATTCCACAGTCATTCTAGAAAAAGAAGAAGCCGCGAAAAATGCTAGAATACTTGCAGTCTGAAAGTAACCGAAGAGTATTTCGGATGAATACAACTTCGGCACATGCAACAACGTGGAGATACAGAACATGACTGAGGAACTCAAGTTAAAACAAAGTTAAAATAAAATAGCTAGCATTAGGACTAAGTAAACAACTTGCCATTTAAGATGAAAATCTTACCTGTACATGGTCGTTCTTCCATGTGAAGACAAATAAAACGGCCGAACACAACTGTCAAAAGCAAGGATGTTGATTCAAAAAGATTCAAGGGCGGTTTAGTTAAAATTGGCAGCACTAATTGCCTCAGGCTTTTGCATGCGCAAGAACTAACACATTCACTTGCTGTGATGTAAATGTTTAATGAAGACTTGAGGTTTGCATCCCTATTGGCTGGTTCGTAATTAAACCGCTCTCGCAAGTAGACGGCCATGTTGGAATGCTTTACGCTGGCATATAAAGGCGGGAGATAGTTTTGACATTTAGAACAATACATCCTAAAAATGTTTATATATTCTTTACACCGCTTTGTTTCTTAAAATTTTGTAATTTATTGTTTGTTCCTTGGCTTGAAGTGCTTAGGCAGTAGTATTTCTTGTATTTTACGTGCCCATGTATGAAATAATTTGGTTAACTTTTTCGCATATATATAGAACGAGAAATGAAATAATTAAGTTAAGCGCACGTGAAATTTTATTTGTCAGTGCAAAACATCTTAAACTAGTCAGCATGTGCAAACCAAATTGTTGTTTTTTTGACAGATTACCTTGAGGCGGCCGCAATTTAGCCCGTATTTTGGAAAAAATCGCAAAAATTAAGTACCCGCTAAAGTTAGTTTTTTTTTCAATGTCTAGTAATCGATATAAGCAATCGCATGAGTGTGTGGTCACCCATTTTTCTCTGACGCTTAACTTGTGCCATGGTGTTTTTTTTTTCAAAATTGATTCAAATTCATTATTTCTCTCTTTATTTTTTTTAGAACATTCTACGTTAGTCCTCTGGCCATAGAGATTTTTTGGGTTTCTTTCAGGCCTGACTTGATTTTTTTGGTGAAGGGGAAGGGGAGGGGGGGTTGGGGAAGTGCGAGCATAGCCTTGAAGCGCACTGAACCAGTGTTAAATTAAAACTGAAAATTCTATTATGGGAACTGTGAAATGACAACTGAAGAAAACTAATATGTTGACAAAAAATGATATTTGGGGGGAGGGTTTTTAGGGAGAGGCATGCAGTCCCCTCCGGCAGAACCCCCCCTCTCTCTCTCTCCTGCTTCAAACGGCATATAGTTCTATTACATCCTTGGGTTTTCCATCATTCGGTCCCTTCATAGTTTGCTTGTATAAGCTCTTTGCTAAAGTCCACCACGGATCATATGTAGCCTGCTATTTGTATAAAAAAAATACTAAAATTTGTTGTCGTTAAGTTTTTTTGACGCAAAACCATTATACATGTTTCTTGCTCGGCATGTTAGATAATATGTTCAATAAATATCTCTTTTTCGTGTTACAAGTCTTCGAAACTAACGCCAAAAACTAAACCTGCGCGAAAAACGATGTCTTTCTTTTCTCTTCTTTTGACTAAAAAAACCCGACCGCATGGTCTGCGCTCGCAGTCCGCATTTTAAACGAATTTTTTGTTAACAGAGCTACTAGTATCAAATACGAATAAACTTTCTAAAGTGATATTTATATTCAACTGAAAAACATGATTTTACTTCCTGTTGTTTCATTATCGTTAGAAACTATAATTTGTTCGAGCAAACAGCGAAGGCCAAACTTAGAACACTTAGACTTCAAAATGATAGAATTGGTATTCCCCGCCAATTGTTGAGATTCAATTTTTATCACATACTAAGTTCGATATTTACACAGTAGATCGGTGAATAACAGAGCGTATCAGCCACCCATACCAATCGCACGTGGTGATATAAAAAACAGCCAATCAGAATGCACGATTTCCATATCATCACGTGTGATTGATATGAAACTTTTCCCGCCGTTAAAACAACTTGTCGACCTACTTCGTTGATGATTGATAGAAACATCTCGAATCTAGTATGTGATAAAAAGAAAAAGACATGGCCGCTTGGAGATACGAATTTTATCTTCTTGTGTTGAAATTATTTCTCACTCGTCCGCTGCGTTCACTTGATCGTGAGATATTTTTTCAACACCCGAAGATAAAATTCTTATTTCCGCGCGGCCATGTAACATCTTCTATTCATCAACACGTGTGGTGACACCAAGTTTCAGCTAATAAGCTTTGAGTTTTTCGCGCGCTTATGAATATGCAAACGAGATTACTCTGCTTGCAGTTTGTATAATCTTTAGAAAATAACATGGTCGGATTATCTTCTTGTGTTGTAAAGATATCGCCCCTGTTCACTGCGCCCACTCGTAAGATGCCGTTTCACCAATTAAAGTTAATATTCATTTCCCCGAGTGGATCGTACGAATTCGGGATTCGCACCAAGCTTCATAGTTGAGCCCAATCTTGTTCCCAGGGTTTTTTCTCCTTAGAGAGGCCGGGAGAAAAGCATAAACAGCGCTGGGAACGAGACTGAAAAGAAACCCGCTTAAAGTCAAAAGCAAGCCTAGCCAGATCGACGCCAAAATCTAAAATGATCACGTGACGATCATCTGAAGAACTTCTATCCCTCCACCCGCTTCTTACGCTTATTCACCCTCCCTAACCGCCACCCCTTCTTTTCCAATCCGTGATCCCGTCTCATTTTCCCTCAACTCCCCTCAACCTACCCTACCGCCAACCCGGCCCCTAGCCCTCACCGTACCCTACTGCACCTTCTCATGCATCCTTCCCTAACGTCATCCTCTGACTCTCCTTCATTTCTCCCTCATTTTGCCCTACCACTATCCCCTTGTTCTTATCCTTCCGTAACCCTTTCATTTTCCCTTAAATCTCCCTCACCCTTCCCTACCACCACTTTCTCATCCTTCGCTAACGTAATCCTCTCAATCTCCCTCATTTCTTCCTCAACTTGCCCTACCGATACCCCCTCATCCTACCCTACCGCAATCCCTCCCCCTTTCCTATCGCCACCCCCCTTGCCCTCAAAATACCCTACCACCACCTTCTCATTATTCCCTTCCGTAATCCTCTCATTTTCCCTCGACTCTCTCTCAACCTGCTCTACCGCCATCCCTCACCTTCCCTACCACCATCCCTAACGCTACCCTACCGCCATTCCTTACCCACACCTACCGCCATACCTCACCCTACCCACCGCCGTCCCTCACCCAACCCTACATCCACACCCCTAGCCCTCAAACTACCCTACCATCACCTTCTCATTCTTCCCTTCCGTAATCTACTCGTTTTCCCTCAACTCTCCCTCACCCTACTCTACCTCCATCCTCACCCTACCCTACCGCCATCCCTCATCCTAACCTACGTACCGTCATCCCTCACTCTACTCTACCGCCATCCCTTACGCTACCTTACGGCCATCCCTCACCCTTCCCTATCGCCATCCCTCACCCTACCCTACCGCCATCCCTCACCCTACCCTACCGCCAAACTATTCCACAAAGACGCCTTTAACCTTTCTTTGAGCAGTATTCGTATTAGGGTTAAATTTGTTTGTATTTGTAAGACTACAAGAAAAGCTTAGAAAATTTAACAACTTTTCCACAAAGATACTTTCATCGTTTATCGGAGTCGTATTTGTTACTATTTGTTGTCTGTTTTTTAACATTATAAGAAAAGCTTAGAAACTCTAAAACGTTTCCACAAAGACACATTTCTTGAAGCCGTATTCTTAATTATTGTTTGCTAATTTCGAAAGAATTCAAACAAAGCTTAAAAACTTGAAAATGTGTCCACAAAGATGCTCAGTTATATATTACGAATACTGATAACTTGATTTCCTCCCAGCTTCGTTCTTATGCTGATATTTTATATTTTCAACATGTGTATTTTATGTCTGTACGATTATAAATATGCTGACTTTTCGGTACTAATATAACATATGGATTCGGGTGAGGCCTTACCGCTGGAACGGGAAATAAACCAAGTGTCGCTGATCTACAACATAAACAAGGAAACCCTTAAACCCACACAAAGGGAAGAGAAAAAACCTCTGGCCTCGGTGGGATTCGAACCCACGACCTACGAAACAGATCCATGTCGCTCTAACCAACTGAGCTACGGGGCCAGCTGGGAGTTTGGTCGTGGGATTTAAGAACAGTGCAGCTCGGCCCGAGCCTAAAAATAACCATAGAGTGTTGTCCTTCAGCTGTGGCATATGATTGAATACAACATATACTAGATATATAGATCGGTACTAGGTTGTGCACGTGCAGTAACTAAAATGATCTATTGTGGATATATGGTTAATATATACGATAGTATGCCTGTACTAAGTTTGAAGGTATATCGTAACGTTTTTAACGAGATTTTGGAAAAACATTGCTGTCGAAATGACCCATGACATTTCCTGCCGGACGGTACCGCCCCACGACGAAAGTGAGTCTTCCGTCAGAAGTAGAGGCTCGCCCCATTCCCAACTCCTTGCTATTTTTCCACACGACCTGGGTGAAGTGGCCTGTGCTAGATTGGAACCCAGCTCTCCTAAAGTTGTAATTTTTAACCTCTTTGTACCACATGTCTGTTGATTCATTGCCTGCTTCGTCAAATTTCCCAGTGAACATTGCGATGTTCTCGCCACAGTCCCCCCTCTCAGATTTACTTGCGTGGCGAAGTGACCTCTCATTGGCTAGTTTCTTGGCCCAGGCTTGTGCCTCTCTGGCCATCTGGTCGGACCATCTTAGCGGGGGAACACCGTGCGCTGCACGATATCGATTGTGTGCTGAAAGCGCCTGGGACGAGAAATCTTTTTGGGATGAACCAGGGCTCCTAAAGGCTAAGAAAAGAAGATAAGAAATTTATTGCTTATTTTATAAACACCTTTTGATTGTCAGTGCCGATTGCTGTTTTTGTCGTTTTCCCGCTTCAGTATCAATTTCGATTACTGAAGTGATTGATAAAGTTCTAAGTACCAGGACCAACTTGGTTGCTTTTCGAAACATTTGAAAACCGCGAGGAAAAAAATTATGGTTTACTGCCCATATATAGAATGTTCGTTTCGAATTCATGATTACAACAAAAATGGCGCCGCGCGCGGCACTCTGGGAAAATATACCAAATTTAAATTGCTACGATGTAAACAAACATGGCGGTGAGCGAGAAAGTCGCTCCCGTAACACTAAAAGATAGCGACTTTTGGGGCACAGATTAAACTAAGGATATCAATTTTACTAACAAAACTTGAAGTAGTAAGATGGCTAAAATGCAAAGACTAGCGTAACACATTTAAAAGGCTTTTTATCTGGAAAGACTCAAGCTTTCTAGCTCGCCGTCGCCATGTTTGTTGACATTGTGGCAGTATAAATTGGTGCATTTAACCATAGTGCCACGCGCGGCACGTGGATTGTCATATTGTTTTATTGCGTTAGCTTCCAGTTACTATAGTGAAAAGCTGTGGAAATTTCTGTAGCCATAACTGAGCAAATGAAGTTGATAAGATATTTATTAGATGGTTTAAATTTTATGTCAGTCATAAAAAACAAACGATTTTTTCTGTGCGCTGCGAGAAATCAATCCAAAATCACTCCACGGTCCTCTGTGTTAAGTTATTGGGCCGATTTTCGACCAATCATTGCGCAGGATTTGGTTATACTACTTATATATTTTGCCCCGGTCTACACTTGTTCGTTGTGGCAAGCAGTTACCAATAGAGCTGGACGAGTAGGCAATGGAAGTGACTCGAAAGAAGAGAGATACTGGAACGAGGTTAGTGAACGCACCCTGTTTGTATACCGCTGATAAGAAAGACTGTCAGCGCGCGCACGTGCACAGTGTCTCGAACTGAAGTGGAATATTTGCAAATTGCAGTGTGGAGGAACTGAAGTTTAAACTGTAACAATACACTGAACTTTTCTCGCTGGAATTCGTGAAATGTTACTTCGGGTCGAAACTTTGTGTGTGCACGTGCTCAGCTAGCTAAATCCTTTCTCAAGCCTAAGTAGCTCATTGGACCGGCGCTTATCTCCGGTTTCTGCAGTGTTAAGCGGATGAGAGTCTTGGTCTCCCCCTGGACAGGACACTAATCCATCGCAGTTAGCTCCAATCAGAGCTGATACTCATTTATACAGCTGAGTTGGCTGGAACAAGTTGGGTTAAGTGTCTTGCTCAAGGACACAACACAGTAGTCCGAACGGGGCTCGAACTCGCGACCCTAGGATTATGAGTCGAACACGCTAACCTCTCGGTCACTGCCCCGCCGACGTGTGCACATGTGCAAGCAAGCAGTATATTGTTATCTATTGGTATTTATTAATTTTTCAATCTCGATTATTGCGATTCGCGCTTGTTGGGTATGAGATGATTTATAGCCAACTCGGCGCTACGCGCCTCTTTGGCTATTTACCATCTCATATCCAACGCGCGCTCTTGAAACAACTGTTAAGTGTCATTCTTACCTGAACTGGAGCGTGGCGAAGACGAGCTTGCCTGGGAACGAGGTACGTATCTTCTCTCTGTAATGTGCAATAAATTGCATAAAGGACAAAGTCTATCTTGTTTAAAGATAAAAAATTTAACGACTCACTGTGATCATTGTTTTAGATATTGCTTTTGTTAATAAATATAGAAGCTACCTCTTAGGGAACTGGTTAAAACAACGGTACTTCCTAGGAACCCAATTTAGGGGGTGGGGTATTATATGTCGCCACCCACCACCTTTTTTCAAAAACGCTGAATTTCAGGAGCAAATATCATGTTCAACAAAATATTTATTGATATAAAGTGCTTGCACCAACGCCTTCTTTGTGGAGGGAGGAGTCCATAATACAATAAAAACCGATACCCCTAAATCAGGTTTTGAAATTGAGCTCTGAAAAAGTGGGGATTGGTGGGGTAGGGGGTATGTACCGGAACCCACCACCTCCCCCGACAAAATTGGGTTCCTTAAAAATACCATTGTTTTGACTTCTTCCCTTAGTATACTTGATGCGTTTGTCGAACCCAAATAGGAGGAGGGGTGCATATCCTACTTGCCTCTTCTCATCTTACTTCTCATTTCTCCCTTGTCTTCTCTCCGCTTCTAACTCCCCCTTTCCCCAAATACATCAAGTGGTGGATTACACCACGTCTCCACTCACCCTCATTTGGTAGCTCTTTTCGTACGTCCCTTGAGAAATCCGACAGGGGACTGGATCCTAAAGAGATGTAGAGCTTTGTTTGTTTTAGGTTTCACATTTTACTACAATGCAATGCGAACCAAGGTAACAGTAAACGTTTTCGACTTATAAAGTCATCTTCAGGTAAACGAATTTACTAAGTCGAAAAAGTTTGTTTTTTTATCTACCTTTCAACTTTGAAGTACCATTTTGATATTTTAACTCCCAGTTATCGTATGTCTATTGTATTATGTATAGCGTTTGAATAGTACCACTCGAAGCCCGGTGTGCTTCTATAAAGATTCTTTCTTGAGTGATCTTGAAACTTCCCAAGTGCATCCATAACGATAACCACAAACTATCAATTTTTTCAGAAATCAGTTTGAGTGCTTAAAACCAGCCTTGTGCACCCGTCCAAGGAGGAGTTTTAGAAGAAATCTAGTAGCTTTCTCTTGAAAATGCTATAAACGGATTGATTCCCTCACGCTATATTTAAGTTGATAGACTGGGCGTCTGTGAAATCAAATATGGCGGCCACTCTTCTCGACTTTTAGTCGTTTCTGCAGACGACTTCAAACTTCTAATCAAAAAAATTATTCCAGGAAAAACGATGGAAGTAACAAAATATAGTGTAACATTTTCAGAAAAGGTAAGAAAAAATGTTATACTTGTCTTTGAAGCAACAGTTTAACACATTTCGCTCGAAAGATATAGACTGCCAAGAACATCTGCGTGCGAAACTGTTTACAGCAACATTAGTTGTTCGAAGAGATCAAAACTTTGTTAATTACAGATTATTGTTGTTCTGATGTTTATATTCGAGAAATTTCTACTAAAACAGCCAATAAAAGTTCGGTAATTGTTAAAGAGATGTCCTCTGATGGCGTCAGACTGAAAAAGCGCGCGAAAATTTCTATAAGTATCTTGTAATACCATTTAACATCTGAAAATGAAACCCAACGACAGTAGACAGTTATTTTCCCTGCTAGCAGAGGTCTCTGATGGCAGACAGGAAAGCAAGATTAAAGAAACAAACCGCTGCCGACCATCAGTGAATTCTCGTTCGAGCATGCGCGATCGTTCCCTTGACAACGCGATACATTTTGACGTGTAACACGAGCCCCACAAAACCGGTTTTACTCGAAGTGAGAACTCCAAATTGTGACGGAAGCCATTTTCTGTTAAATTTGCAGCAGTTTATGGGAAACTTAACATGCAATATCTGTAGCGAAAGTAAAGCAAATTGTTATTTAAAACACTGGTTTGCTCCGTCTGTGAATGTGGTAGGATGCACCGACAAAGAAGTCGCTGTGGGCCGGCAACGGTCTCTCAGTCTCTTTCTATTCTCGCTTTCTTGCCTGCCATCAGAGATCTCTGCTAGCAGGGAAACAGTTATTTCTTGTACAGAGAAAAACACAAACCTAGTCTCCCCTGTCCTCCTTTGTTCATTGTCACTGTAACAGTACTGACGACTGTTCTTTTGCCTCCATCTGCATTCTCGGTAACCTGGCAAACGAGCACAGATTTCATCAGTTGAGTAGTAGTTAACTCTTTAAATCCCACATGTCGGAGTAAATTCTCACAATCAGAGCTCTTACTTTTCTTTGAACAAATTTGCGAGAATTTTATTTTTCATCTTAAATAGCTTACTCTAGTTGATTAATAATTTTTGCACAACTATACCCAACGTACAGCTAGATGGGGTGAAGTTTGAAACTGAAGTGTCGTCGGCTAAAGTACTTGGTGTAACGATAAGTAACATTAGTGAGATTTAGCACTGCGTATACGTGAGACGGCAAACGTCAATTTGTCGTCTGACGTTTGTTGTATTTTTGTCTTGTTCCCTTGGTTTTAGCTTCACGTTGACGCGAGCTTAAAGCGAAAACACGCGAGCGACTCGAATTAGACTGGAAACTTACGTCAAGTAACTTCAGTGTAATTCAGTAAAATCCTATTCTGAAAGTACATATCAGTAAAGAAAAAAGGTTTTTTACTGTTTGTATTTCACAATTAACAATTGTTTGATTCCCGTTGACGAAAATTGCCAATTGGCACTATCTGAACAATTTCTTGTGTTGTTTCTTCAATTTAGCTAACTGAACATCGAGCATGATATCCATTTACCTTTTTTAGGAGTTAAAATCGCTTTTTATGCTTGAATGAAGATGAAACATACTCACGTAAAAATCAAACGTGAAAACCATTATCTTGGCGCCTGTACGGCAAACGTGAAACGGCAGACGCGGGAAAGACGTGATCATACTGTATTCCACGTTCGCGTCTCGCGTATACGCGTTGTAAATCTTCCTAACATTAAATGGACTGACCACGTAGATACAACTAACGCCAAGGCCTCCAAACACTTTTATCTTTTAAGGCAATTAAAGCGTGCCGGTCTTAATTTGATTTAATGAAATTTTACTGCCGTGCGTTAGGTGTGTCCGAGAGTATGCTTGTCAAGTTTTTCATCGCAGTCTCCCCAATTAAATAACAGAAGAAACTGAACGCATACAGCGTCGCACCATAGGTATTGTTTTCCCAGATTGTAAATATAGTGAAGTTTTAACTTGAGTTGGTCAGTTCCGATATTTCACGCCAGAAGAGAATCGGGGGTGGAAGCGGAATCTTTTCAGTATGATAATTCGTGATTCCCAGATATTTTTTGACCGATGATTCATGATTCATTTATAGAATTTCTTCAAGATTCACGAGACAAAAATTCAAGTTTAATGATTCATTTATTTTTTGTCCATGATTCATGATTTGCAGCCTGCGAAATGATATGATTCATGGTTCCTTCACTTTTTTTTAGCCGTGATTCATGATTCCACTTCCACCCCCGAAAGAGAATCGTTAGGTTTCAGCATAACAGAGAGCTGAGTTCAAAGAGAGTTTTCAACACTCCTTTTTGTAAAACAAATCGCTGTAGAAACAGCCTTATCATTAGCCATTGGTCGTAAATTTAGTTTTACAATCTTAGTTTTTTTCATTAGATATATAATATATTTAGATTTTTATTCAACATATGACATTGTAACTGATTCTTGACATTTATAATATATACAATCTTCACGTAATTCAGAAACAAGACGGCGATGTGAATATTCTTAATAAGCCAAACTACTACAAATGTCATATTTGTATATGTTTTGTAAGGAGATAGAAATATATGTTGTATTAACTGTTTTCGATTGAAACAAATGATATGAAAAGTATGACACTCATATATATGAAATAGATCTACGAATGGCGTTATTTACACCTATTAAAGTCCCTATCAAGCTTAATTTTTTACTTTTTAGATTAAAACTGTTGGCATCTGTGAACTTAAAACTCGAATTACCAAAGAAAATTTCCACGTTTAAGTATGCCTTTTAATCAAAAAAAGATCGGAATGTAAATTTTGACCGAGCAGGTCGGGGACTGGTAACCTGTAACGTAGCAGCAGTGAGTTATGTGGTTTTTTGATAAAATATTCATTTCTGTTAAAAAATGTCAAAAATTTTTATTTCAAACATTTTCAAGGGAAAAATTCATTGATTAAAGTTAAAACAATGTGACTATGTGACTAATTATGTGCCGGAATTGAATTTTTTGGGATAAAAAAGGTTGTCTCTGCTTCATGCCTCGTATAACGTCTTATGCCCCCTGGTACGTCATCACTGCACGCTTCAAGCCAAAACAAATGTAACAGGAACGGCAAGAAAATGTTTTATTTGAAAAAATTACTATTATTAAAGGGTTCTACCTTTCATCTGGAACTTAAAAAAATAAGCTTGATAGGGACTTTAAATATATAAGATATATAGTTTACCGTTTCAGTTCTCTCTTCGTATCCACCGTCCTCGCGTCGCGTCCTAGTAACAGTTTTTTTTGTCCCTACATCCTGTCTCCCTGTTGGGCTGCTCCTATTTCCATACTGGTTGATCTCAATTTTTTCTCCTTGCTGGGGGCTTCTATTCCGGGCCGGGATTCTCTCTCCGTGTTTGTTTACACCAAGTCTTGGCGAAGAGCGGCTGTCAACCTTGGAGCTGTCGTCAAACATTTTTTTATAACGTTCAAACTCGTCATCGTCACGCGTGTGGGACCCGCTTTTCTGCCAAGAGGGTTCATAGCGCCTCTCCACTTCTCGGACATAGGATCTGCGCTGCTGGCCGTTCGGGCCGACGTCTGTGTGCATGCTTTCCTTGACCTATCACGCAATGCATTGTTGGTAGTAATTACGGGGATTGTTATAAACGCTGGGAAATTGATATACGGGCGCCAGCACCAGTCCCCTTTCATTAGATTGAGCTATTCAAAAGTGGAGACTGGCACTCACCAAAGTTATGTGATAGAATTCGAAAAGTTCAAAATGGTGAATTTTTTTTTAAAAAATAAGCCTTCCTATGTTGTTATTGGTTCTATGCCCAGAAGTCTTTTACTACCAAATAAGCCTTATGCATGTTTATGTTAAACTAGTCAATTTCACCCCCAAGCCTCGTATTCAACAAATGAGTGTAAGCATTTTGCACTTACAAACCGTGTTCACGAAGGAATTCTTTTCATTTGTGGACGCTTTGGGATTTGATTTATGAAATATTCACACTTTCGTGATTCGAAAGCGAGGCTTGGGGGTGTTTGACATAAACATACATAAGGCCTGTCTAGGTTCCTCAAAGTCAGTTCTCCAAAACCAACTTGCCTTAAAATATATATCTGCCAAAACATCCCTCCCCTGACGAACCACTTTCAAGTTTAGCACACACACTAGTACTTACCAAAAGTCAACAGCGGTCGACTAACAAAAAGAATCAAGGCCAGAACAAAACAAAATATGCAAAATATACAAAAAAACAACATGGTCTACTATTCACGGTTCATTGTCAACAGGTGTTTTCAAAATTACATTTTTTTAAAGCTTGCGTGTTTGTGCTGCTACAATGTTTAAGCATTGGAGTAGACATTAACAAGCTTTTAATCCTTGGTAATAATGTAATTAAGCTTACATTTTCAAACTTTAATAAGCTTATTTTTCTTACTGTCAGTTTATTTAAAGCTTACCCTACTTTTAGGCTGATCAAGGTCGCTTTCGACCATACGACAGAAGTTGTCGAACGCGTGATTAGCGTGCTCAACATTAACTGTGCTTTGGCGCGACGATACAACAGGTTCTTCTTCGGTTGAGTCAGCGGTTGTTCCAGGGGAGTCTGCGCGTTCACAAGGCTGACAGCATGAGGAGTAACAGTTTATACAAAGCAATGCTTTTAAGCTTTTTCAAACCCATAATTTTGTCTTCAAAATAATTTATAAAAGTAATTAGAGTACGGTTTTATTGATAAATGAAACCTTCATTAGAGCAAGAACTACGTCAAAGTTAATTTATCAGTCTTTTATGGTTAGAACCTTAAATTTGTGCCCAGGGTTCCTCCTTGCAAGAGTAAGAGAAGGAGCCTGGGAACAAGATTAGGTTTGAACAAAGAGCAAATTTATTCCGTAGCAGCTTTGTTAGAACAAATAAGGGGAAAAGGCTTGCGTTATGAAGTTGAAGTTATCAATCTTTTATAAAATTATTGAGCATTGTAATTTTTTAGTTAAACAAACTTTTTAACCAACTGCGCATGACAGCTTTAGCCGTGTGGTTACTGGTTAGGTTTGTAAATATTTTAAAAATCCGAACGTTTTCGACTATAAAAGTAAACGTTTTTGAAATATATGAGCTACGTTATTTCAACAGTGAAGTAAATGCAATAAGTACCCAGTGCTCTGTTTTGATTTGTTTAGCGATACATGAGATACATAAACAAGGAGTAACCCTTCAGTACCACTCAGTTCTCAACATCTAACTTCTCCTTACGTAACACATACAACATAGGTCAGTTGGTAGTGAGAAAATGAGAATTGATCAAACAAAGCAAACTATAGCTACTGAAGATGAAAAGCGAAATTCTCCCAAACTTTTTCCGTGAAATGAATCGGCTCTAGTTGGGAGAGTTTACCAATACAACCGGACAACCGGGACTGAAGGGTTTAAAACAAACAGAACTTGGCGTACCTCGCGTTATCTTTATTTCCTGTTGATTTAACCTAGCCTAAATATTCTAGAACTTTTTATCGTGACTTGCCTTTCTGAATATATTTTTGTAGCCTATGATCGTTCGGATTTTTAAAATTTTTATTAAAATTTTTTGTCTTTATTGTATATTTTATATTTAAAAGCTTACCCTATTTTTTGGCGGTTCTGTATCATTATTTACCATACGACAGAAGCGATCAAACGCTTCGTCAGCCGTTTCAGCATTGACTGTGTTATGTTGCGTTTTAACAGTAGGCTCCTCTTTATGAGAGTCAGCGGTCGCACTCGGAGAGTTTGCGCGCCATCCAGACGAAACGCCGGGTTTCTCTGGCCTAGCGTGTGGACTTGAACTAGTTGGGTTACTGCCTTGGCGCATGCTGAAATGATTGACTTCCGCTGGCTTGCTTACCTGAGCGGACATTTTGTTGACGTAAGATCGATTCTCACTTTACACACTTTACTTTATAAGAAAAGTTTTGTAAGAACAACGAGGCTCAGATTGGCCAAAATTTGAGAACAATTTAAAAACAGTTCATCATCACTGGAAATCCTCTCCGGGGAAAATGACTCAAGCGAGTGGACGATAAATCCCCGGTAATGAAATTCACCAAATTCGTTTTCCAACGCATGTATGGCATTACCTTACGCTTAATTTTTTCCTCGTTTTAAACACACATATAAGTAAGAACAATTTGAGGCTCAAATCGTAAAAAAATTTAGAACAATGAGCCTTGGCAAAATTTACCCTCTTATAAAAAAGCGTGTAATCCACATCCCAAAATTAATGTCTTTCGGAGACAAAAATCAAATTATTTGAAATAGTAGTAAACTAAATTCTCGTGTCTTGTAAACTACGAAAAATATACGGAACTACAGATGATTTATGGTTAATTTGATTGGCCTCTTAGCAGATCTTGTGTCTTTTTTCCAGTTTCTTAACGTATTACGAGATTGATTCGTAATTGACGGTTAGCTACTGCTACAAAACATGTATTAAAGTCCACAACTTACAACTCGCGTTCTTGTATCAGGCTGCGGCCGTTGCTTTTCGTTGTCGAACATTCTACGGTATCTTTCGAACTCCTCATCATCACCTCGTCCAGGATTCTTGCTTACTCGGGTGCTGATTGGCTGAAAAGTTCTCCCGCTGTCATTTTGATTGTGAAAACGAGTCGGCTCCTGTCTTCTCGAGCCAACTCCTTCTTTACTAGGTGTGGTTCCTTTTTGTGGCCCTCCCCCCTGTAAAATGACGTCATTGGTTACCATGGCAATAAGGAGTGCATTATTTAAATATATGTCTTTTCACTTAAAACTGTAACCGTAAGGCAAGTAACGCTTTGCTCTAGCATCGGCAGTTAGGAAAGTTTGGGTCAGCATATCAGAATTAGTTTTGGTTTTGGTTTTAAACCACATATTGACGTTCTTGGTCTCATTTAAAACTTTTGTGAAGTCTGTGTCCCCAGCCCAAATTTGGTAGTTTTATGCGTATATCTTACGCCAAGCCATTTAGTTTGAGTTTTTTCCTGGTTTCAATTTCCCGCGCGCCGCCATTTTGAAATGTGACGTGTCAGATCTTCTCTCATTTACCACTATTGTATTCATCGAGAGTGGAGACTGTACTGCGACCGAAATACATTACGTTTCAAAATGGCGGCGGCGTGCGGGAAATTCAAACCGTGGAAATGATCTAATAAATTGCTTTGTGTAATAATATCTAATATATCTAGCGAGCTAATCGCCCTTACTTGCAGTCATGGACTGAATTGCGAAGGACGCAGCTCAACGAGGTCGGATCGAAAGCATGTTAAGGCGCATATTGCTGCCGCTATACGGCCCATGCATGACCTCGGAGCACAGCTCCACAGCCAGATAGAATTAGCTGGGTGTCGATTTTGTTGAGGGAGGAAAACCGCTGAGCCCGGAGAAAAACCCTCGGAGTCAGATTGAGATCGACAAATCTCTGCCCACGTGCGGAAACCAGGACTCGATCCCGGGTCCGCAGTGGTGTGAGGCACGAGCGCTAACCACTCGGCCATCCTGACTCCCCAGTAAGTTAAATCGTTTTTTCCACTATCAAAATGACAACCAAGCAAGCATTTTATTTACGTCATGTATACCCAAGGAACTGCACAATTTTACCTTAGGGAACACGTTGTCAGGGAAGTGTCCCAAGACATTTCCCGCGGGTCTGTATCTTCCAACAACAAACAGCTTTCCATCCGGGCTCTTAGCTTTGCCAATTCCAAGCTCACGACTACCGCTCCAGACAACCTGAGTGAAATGGCCGGTGCCCCCTTTAAAACCGGGCTTATTGAACTTGTAATCCTTGACCTCGCCGTACCAACTATCCACAGCAGCAGCTCCGCTAACATCGCTTACTCCATAACACATATAAATGTTTTCTCCATCATCAATATCCGCGTGCTTCAGCCGTCCTGTCGAGGCAAGTTTTCGAGCCCAGGCCTCCGCCTCACGGGCTATGCTGCTCGACCACGTTAAAGGCCCGGCGCCATGCTGCGCTCGGTAGCGGTTGTGGGCTTCGAGAGCTTGTCTACCAAATACATCCATAGTCCTGATAGAAAGTTAGATGCTTCAAAGATATGTTTCAAAAAATGTTGTATCTAATCTGAAAAAAATTTTGGTATTTATATGGATAATTAACAATTATCCCTCGAGCCCGAATGGGTTATTTGGCTACTAGCCCATGAGGGCGTGAGGGATAATTGTTTTAGTAAAATCATTGACTTCTATTGAAGTTGTGAACTTTGTTTGGCTTGAAAACCATTCTGTAACAAAAATTACGTTCATTCATTGTTTGTGAACTTTAAATTTGTCAACATTGTAACTTAATTTGCCCGTCGAAAAAACGTTGAAAATTGGTATTTTCACTTTGTTTTTCTTTGTTCTTACCATTAAAAATCTTCATCCCATATTTTGTTGACTTCTTAGTGACTTTTGGTACTGATGTTTCTAATAAAGAGCTCAAAAACTCATCCGAAACCTCCACAAGTCGCGATTCAGCCGCCATTGTTTTTGTTTTCAAATCCGGCGCTTTTCGCTACTCGTAGACTAACACTAATAGCCTATAGTAGCGTAGCCAATCAGAATGCAGCATCCATGATAGACTACTAGTATGATTTTGCTAAAAGAAAATACATGTTGAGTTGAATTTTCGGATGCATATGCAGGCTTCTTGAGAGTAAAATATGCAGTTTCTGATGTTACGTTAAGCGTTTAAAACAAAATCACTGCTCTCCCTTGGATTTCGTTAATGTTTTATAAACGGAAGAAGGCCGTGATTCAAGAAAAATTCTTTTGAGCCAACTGATTTTATTCTTTTCTTAAGATATCAAGCATGATGAGTGGAAATATTATGGTCCGTGGTTTTGGGCGCGATGTTTAATTGTCGATTCTCTATTATTGCGTGTGGCTGATTTGTGTGAAATCAAATGCTTCATAAAAAAACACGGTTTGTGTTAGTCGAACCTAAACTGTAAATGGGAATTAAAGGCGATAAACAAAGTTTTCTCTTTTTTTTGGTCATTGCTCCTCTGTTTCTTTGATAGCTTCTTAAATTGTTTCAATTGCTCGAACAATGTTTATATTTTGTAGCAATGTTGGTTGTTAACTAGAGGTTGCGACTAAGGGTAAACAAACGGAATTTGTGACAATGGTTCACTATGCACTTCCGTTGGCGAATTTTTTTGACATGAGACTCGAAGTGTAAATCTATAGCTGTTTTGATAACCTCAATTTCGCTTATCGCTTATCTGATCTGTATTCAGCAGACAAGGACTTAAGTGTTCCGAGCGAGTTTGTTAGCGGAAACGGGTTGTAAGAATAAGGATCTTCTCTTTGTGGCTGTTCTTTCGGCAATTTGGGGGAATTTGGAGTAAAACCTCCATCTAATTAACGGCTTTAAAAAAAATGAATCAATGAAGTAGGTAGGTCCGTACTTCTGTACATGTGGAATATCGCTAAAAAATAAAAACATGTTAAGAACATGCTGACGCTTAGAAAAGGTGAACGGTACATTTTCTATGATTATAACATATTATAAGTAGTCCATACAGTATTATTAAAATACTTGCTTTTCGTTGGACTTCTTGACTAAAATCACATGTTTTTTCATTTACCAAATCAGTCGTAGTTCCTATACAGATATATACAAATATATCTCATACGGTTCATGTATTATTTATATGTCTAAAATCAGTAAAGATATTTTAAGAACATATCTTTTTCGAAAATATTTAAGAACGTTTTGCCTCAGTCAAAAAATTCGACGTTCTTGTAAAAAAGAGTGTACCAGTTAGTGTTATATCACAGTGCAGTGTCCGTCACTGATTAATACGCTTGTTGTTTTGTATTTCGGTTTGCTTGTAGTTCTGTGCGACTTCGAATTAGGATCGGTGAGCGAGAAGAACCGAGACCTTTTTCTTCAGGAGGTCGGACACACATTAACCAATATTTTTGTTGTAAAAACTTTGCGAGCTGTTCACAATAACTATAACGCATAAACAAGTTTAATTCGGCGTCGTTATTCTAAAGCAAAGATGGCATTTCGTTTCTTGTTTCTTTCGAATTTATAAAGTCAGCCAACTATGGTTTTGTTCTTAGCTCTAGAAAGCTTTATCATGCGTTTTAAATTATTTTACGTGACTAAACATTCGGTTAAACTGCGTTGGTAAGATTTCGCCTAACTCAAAACATAAATGGCTTTTTCAATCTTACTGTTCAAAATCTATGTACATAACGTAAAGTAGCCATGAAATTAAGAAAATGGCAGAGCTTACTAATCATCCGGGTCTTTAGGTTTCTCTGCCAACATCACGAACGCCAATTGATACCACAGGTCAAGTTAGGTGTAGTCTTTCTTGAGCTTCTCTTCGCTTTATTTTCAGCTTTATATAATTGCTTGTTTAAGTTGGGCTCTCTACAGCTGTCTATAGTTAAAAGCTACTCTTTTGTACATTTTTTAGACTGTTTTAAAAACTGTAAGTAGTTTTTTCTTCATATCGTGTTCTAATCTTTAGCCGACAAGACGGGCTTAATGCAGTTATTCGACAGTTCATAAACTTAAAAAAAAAACTACAATTCTAAACTTAAAGGCTGTTGCGTTACTTGAACTATACTTAGATACTTCGTTTAGCTATCCGTTTCGAATTCTTAAAAGCATTCTATATAGTTATAATATTAGTAGGCTGTGATCTATTAAAGTTTATGAAAGGCAAAACACAGAAACATTTGTGATTACTAAGCAGAAAGTCCCTGTTGTTATTGTGGCTAAAACTACTTTAAGTTGTTTGCATTTTTGCAAATCTAGTTTGTTTTCTTTATTCCTTTGCAACGAGATTAAATAGGCAAGTTGACTTCAAAATTTTATTTACAGATTAGTCGGCTAAAACTAGGTTTTCTCACGGTATTTTGGCTGAAAGATTAATTTTTCCCTTGAGAACAACAGAATTAAACCAATAATATAGAGCTATTTTATTTGCTTTTATTTCCGAGTAGCCAAGCTCAATGCAAAAGCTGTCAAGCGAATTATTTCAAAAACTAAAACCATCTATTTTTATGCCGTAGCATTTTGCTACAAAGCCGTATTTTTTGCAGCCCCCAATATAAAAAAAAATTTTGCCGGATAAATTCAACTTCTTTTGATTTTTTAAGGTTTTATATCCATTCGTGATGAAAAATATTGCTTCAAAGCACAGCTTAACATTAAACTTTGCCTTTTTCTATTTTTTTTACACCTTCACATTTTTTGCAAATTAATCATTCTATAATCAGATCTTACTAACACCCAGCCGCCTAGTACCTTGATACAGTAAATCAAAAAATACTAGCCATTGTTTTAAAAACTGTTCACAAAATTTACGTGACGGGAGGAGGCTCGAGTGTTCAAAAGCCGATTAGGGAAGAAGTCAAAACAATGGTATTTTTAAGGAACCCAATTTTGTCGGGGGAGGTGGTGGGTAGCGGCACATCAACGAATTCGAAAACTCAAGATTTTTTAAAATAATTTTTAAATTGGTGCAAAAGAACTAGTAGTTCACGTGGTATTTTTACCCAGTTTGCTTGGTGCAGTCTCGACAAAAAAAAGATCTGTTTTGGTGTTTGTTCTAGTTGCAAGAATAAGTTTAATTTTAAAGTTTAATTTTATATTTAGAGATGACAATAACTTGAATAATTAACGCGAATAGATTACAACGTTTCCTTAACGTTTTGATGACATCTCGCCGTCATTGTTAAGCGAGTTTACATTTGCACACAGTAAAACAGTCGTGTATTTGACACCAGCCAACTGTCAGCCCTTTGAAGAGAATCAGCTTACCGGTTGCATTGTCTTAAGAAAGACGAATTGTTTGATATATTAAATTAAATATTTCTTATTAAGAAGATATCTTATTTGGAAGCTTCATATTCATGCAGTCTGATACAGTATGCATTAAAGCAATTTTTTATTCAATTTTCCTTTTTATGAGAACAATTGTTTTAAAAAAACAATAGAATTTCCTTTCTTTTAATTTTCTGAAATTTTCCTGTATGCAAATGATAAACTCACTTGATAATGATGACAAATCGAAATGTCGTAATTAAATTTTTCCGCAATAATGTTCTAGTTGTACTGGCAAGCTCTCCAAGTTTGAAATCCCGCATTTCGTTGAACACGTTTGGGAGAGTTTTTTTTTTCATCTTCATCAGTTTACCTCATTTGATCAACTCTTATGTTCTTATTACCGAATGTCTTACTTTGTATGTGTCATGTATGGAGAAGTTAGGTGTTGATAACTGACTTGGATGAAAGGGTAAACAGCACATTGCAGAAGAAATTAGCTGTTTCCTAGCAACGTTGAATTTTTTCCTAGCAACGCTGACTTTTTATCGATTTCAGCAGCCATAAGCATGCCTTGAGTAAATTAAAGAGGAAACGTCTGTCAGACATCTTAATGCATTGAGGGCTGTTAATTTCGAGCTGAATTTAAGAGTTGTAAGTATCTACATAAATCTTGAAAACTCAATCATTCCTTTTCTTGGACAGTAAATGTTTTAAGATGTAGTACATTGTTTTGAGTTTTACTGTATTTTTGTGACTCTGGTTAGTAAGTCTATTTATTTTGTGAGATGTTTATGTGCTTTTATAACACAGCTTTGCAACCTATTTTGAAAAAAACGAAGTTTAACAACTGTGAAACATTCAAGTCATCCGTGATTCTGTTTGTTGCATTATACGTAATATTTCTAATTTGATGAACTGGCAGCATTTCAGATTTCAGACTGAACTGAAATTACGTTGCTCTTTTGCCAAATTCCATTTTTACATAGGCAAATTAAAAAAACAGTCTTGTGGTTACAAATTAACAAAAGACCCATTCTGTTCATGTTGATGTTCGAAATCTCTCGATTATCTTCTTGGCGACAATTTTCATGGTGCTTCGTTTTTAAAATTTAGCAAGAGGGTTTTTGAGTACAAATTCAAAAACACAATATTGCTCTGGGGCAGAGTGTTACCGCAAGCTACTTTGAATTTCTAATTATGTTTATAAAAGAGAATCCTAATTATTTGGGGACATGAGTTGTAGAACATATTCTCGTACAATTTTTTTTTTAATTTGGAATTTTGCATATATGCTGTTGTTAATCGTTGTTCTTACAAGGTAAAAGTAAGCGGTTCGTAAATAATTTGCTTTTGAAGACCTTTGAAATATTCACAAAAAAGCATTGAAGAAATTAAATAAATTATTCAGTAACTGAGTGCAGTTCCTGAAACCAAACTGCTCTTTTCCCATATTGAGCGAGCATTACAATTGAACAAACCAAGGTTTACGATTACCAAAACTCTCCATTCGCTGATTTGACGAAGCACTATAAACTCAACCGTGTTTTTGAAGCGTTTTTCCCTGAATCAGTGGTTTCGGAAGGGGAATCGGCTGTTACAAGACCATCGAGCTTCGCTTTGTTCCAACTTTACTTTGGTGAATCGAAATGTAGATCTTGTGAATTAAACATTAATCTGAGGCAAAGCGCCGCGTCCTTTAGATTTGTCCCACCAAGTTTCTTTCTTTACAGAACTAAAGAGTCGGAGGTTTGTGAAAGGAAGTCTGTTATCCGCTTAAGCTTCCTCTCGAAATAATGCTTCAGCGCTGTTTATCAGCTTATGAATTAAAAGTATTGTTGCAAAACGTGACAGACTACGTGTCCTGTAAGACTCTCTCCCAAACAAAACAGATAACATCAAAGACATAATTTGTTTTACGCTCGACAGACCGCTACAGCAACATGAAAACACTCGTGTTTAAACCAGAGAAAAGACAAGCAAATTATATTTCCTGTGCAAAAGAAGTATCATAATTTGCACTCGTTCTACATAGACCGTAAAAGTTGTTTGAAATATTTTTAGGAAAACAAAAAGCCATGTTTCTTAAAAAAATACACAAAAAGGAAAGGACCAAGTTACTTACCTATGTTCTTGTAATGTCTTGCAGTTTGCAGCAGGACGTGAGTCGAGAGCGCGCAAGTATCGAGTTTAATCAGGGAGAGCTCGCGACCAACCGATCGAGCAATTAATGCTGTGTACACACAGAAATATATGAATTATAAATTTCCAACAAAGGCACTGCAACAAAGTGTCAAATTTGCATGATAATGACGTTGTCTGATTATCAGCGGACTATATTCCTTACCTCAAGTAATGTAACGCCTAGCAAAGCCAAATACCCGACTTGCTTTTCTTTTACACTAAAAAAAGTTAGATTTTGTTTTTTCGCCTTATTTTTCCCATGTGAAAGACATAAAATTTATTACGTTTTGCTTCAGAGATTTTGTGTTATTACAATCAGTTTAACATACGATTTATCAGGTTTTTAATAAAGTCGCAACTATTTATAGGACATGAATATTTGGGAATTTATATACATACTTATAAAGAGCACAGAAATACAGACGGATCTAGTAATCAATTCGATTCAATGTCACTGATAATTGTGTTTTGAACATGATTATTTTGATGTGAGGTACTTAATTTTGTTTAAGTACAACTTGAAAAATAACTATGTTATATGCATGATTTGTTTTGGGGGCGGGGAGGAAAAGTTCAAATCTTTGTGCACTCGCAATCACGGCTATTTACTCATAAAACAAAAAACATATTCTAATGACTAACCAACCTTTAACCCTTTTCTTTTGAAATTAAGTTTTCTATGATAGAAGTTATATCAGAGCACACTTTTTGACGAAGCCCGATTCAAGCTGAGTTGTTTTGATTTTCGCTTGGCTTAGTTGCAGGAATGCGCCAGTTGCGTGGTGCACGCGTTCAATAAATCATTTCAAATGTATTGTTCTGTATTGCACCGTTTATAAATATAGATTCTAGTAGCTGCGAGCTTACAAGTTGTTTTTCTCAAAACCTTTTACAAACAATACATGTCTTGCTTGCCCTCAACTGTGACAGTTTAAACAACACGCGGAATTTAAGACAAACCAACTTTATTAAATCAGATACCGTCTGACACCATCAGCCGCCCAAAGCCAATCTTGCAGAAACCGGGGTTTTCGGGTTTTTCCTTGTTCAAACACAATTCATTTCGTTTGTATTGTAAAACATTCTTGAAAAAGTAAAAGTTTGTGTTAAATGTTTCAAAATAGATTCATAAGTAGGGGATTTAACGACGTTTTTAGAGTCCTACGTTCTTCTTGGCTTCACACTCTTCAGGCATATAGCTAGTTTGAGAATATACCCTGCTTGCCGTAAACTAGTCTCCCGTTTACTACAACTTAGTATTATAAAGACTTGAACTAATAAGATATAGAGTAAAGTCTGTTCT
>JAOBAT010055236.1:0-19869 GCA_026413305.1 Hydrozoanthus tunicans
AATGGTTTATATGTTTTTGATTTATCTACTTAGTAAATTGTATTAGTTTGTAGTTAGTATCTACATATTAGTTTGTAATTAGTATTTAGATCATTTTTATAATTATATATATATACCAGCCCTAGTTTTGTATTAGCTTTCAGTCTTAAAATCTGGTAAAGTGCTTAGAGCCTATGTATAAAGGCTATATATAAATGTGTATTACTATTATTATTACTATTTTTATTATTATTACTATTATTATCATTATCCAAGTTATTCATCATCGAGAAGGAATAAAACAAGGGTGGCAGAAACAAAACATTATGGGGATTGGGGGAAGGTGGCAGTGCAGAAATTGTAGCGTTTTGTTATAAAATCTGAGATTCCTTGTCATAGTTGTTGTTGTTAACCAGAAATTATTCGGGGGCCTTTCTGCCACCCATGTAAGAAGCAAGTCACACCTCCAAAAAACAGTCAGCTCAGTTTCAGTTCTGCTATCAACAAGAGGGGGAGGGGGGAGGAACTGATACTGGAGGGGGAGGGGGAGGGAGGCTATCTAGGGGATTCCTATTGAAAGTTGGTGTTTTTGAAAGGTACATAGGTAATAGGACATTTGCCGAAGAACTTTTGTCTTAACTTCTTATCAGTATGCAGGTTTACCAAATCAAGGGACTACAAGCAGTCTAATAGCTTCTTGTTTTTAAATCCTGAATAATACCAGGCTCTTTGTTTAATACTGGTTTCTCTTTACAAAACCCCTAAAAATACAGAACTGACTATTTTAACCCCTAAAAAACACTACCAACCCAATAGCTATAGGTAAAACCAGACTATATCAAGTCCCCCTCTTGCTTATTAAAAAGGCATTCTGCCAGCTGTTTTATCTTTTTTGCCAAGACTTTTAAAAACTTGATTTTTTTTTTCTAAGTATTCCAGCAGAACTTGTGCCTGACCTGACAAGTGTTGTGTTTGGAGAAAGGTACGAAAAATGCAATATGAAGGTCATAACAATGATTTAAGAATTAAAATGAGAACAGGGTTAATAATGAAAACATTAATGATTCTCATAGCAGTAGAGAGAGAGGATGTGTTTTATGTAGAGCCAAAGCTTAAAAAGTTTCTGACATGAAATTGATTTTTCAATTTACATTTAATGAGTAGTATAAAAAACATTGGTTTGCCAAGTTTGAGAAACAATCAAAGTACACCTTGATACAGCTTGTAGTATTTTTTTTTATTTCTAACCAAAAATACCCCCTTCGAAATCCTAACAAGATGACTGTAGACCATTTGCATCTTGCCTCAATTTGTCCCAAAAGAGTTTGCGATTGCTAGAGTCTCTATTGAAAAGTCTAGCAAATACAGATGTTTTAAAAAATTGCAATTCATTGTTACCTTATAAGCACCAGCCTGATGGGTATTAATTTTACACTAAACAGATGATTAACTTACCAAATACAGATATGTACATGCACCAGAGAGTAGAAATTGACTTTGGCAGTTGTTGAACACTCAGGAGTCCAACCTAGATATATGTGTATGCATTAGAGATTAATAGAAGTTGAATTCGGTCAATAATTAACACTACAAGAAATCAACATACATATATGACTGTACATGTATGCTTTAATTGAAGGGCCTAATGCAAAAACAATGTAAGTGACTTTGTATGAAGCATTAAGATCTCCCAACGGCTATCAAGAGAAAACAGGGATAATGTAGGGAGAATTGACAACTTCATCAAAAGTCACTTACGTAGTTTTTGCACTTGACTCTTCATTATTTTAATGGAGCCAAAAAACCAACAGTACTAGTGGATTTGCACACAGTTGGGAATCCGGCTGATGAACAGTCGTAACTGTTTTTCTTATTTTAGCAGCATGTACTGTTTATGTCTGTAATAGTTAAAATTAAGAGAATAAATTAACTTTGGAAATTGTTCAACACTCAGGAGGCCCAAGATTGATGCAAATGCACTAGAGAGTAGAAACTGCTTGCCAAGACTTGATAGCCTCAGATGGAGAGTAGATGTAGCAATATCAACAAGGTAAATTCCTTATTGCATGCCTGCATCTTGTTTATTTCTTTTTTTATATATTAGTTGCATAGTTGCTGAGTAGTTAGCGTGTGCATTGGAATCGCAATGCCTAACCATGTTGCTGTGTTTTGCCCTCGAGTAAGACATGTTATGTAAATTATTCTGACTGAACCACTTGGCAGTGTATGAATAAGTAGCGATCAGTGTTTTTGCCTGGATTAGTTATTAACTATTGATTTGCACTATTAAACTGAAGCTAAATCTTTTCTCGAGCCTGCAATAAGTGGCCCACTGGGCCAGCACTTATCTCAGGTTTCTGTAACTAGTGTTAAGGGATGAGAGTCTTTGACTCCCCCTGATCAAGGACACTAATCTGTCATAGGTTAGCTCCCAGCAGAACTGGTACTCATTTATACAGCTGAGTCAACTGGAACAAAGTCAGGTAAAGTGTCTTGTTCAAGGACACAACACAGTGGTCTGACCATGGCTCGAACTTACGACCCTAGAATTATAAGTCGAACATACTAACCGCTTGGACACTGCACTGCCAGTGAAACTGAGCTGCATATAAATGCAGGGAAGAAAGTGCAGCTAACCCCTGTTTAAGGATACATGTGAGACTTTTGAGTGCTGTTTTTCATTGTGGCCATAAAGATACTGAATCAGCACTTTTTGCAAAACACAATACTAACATATTCCGAAAGGTAAAAGAACAAAGTTTTGGTCTCTGCAATTATTTTTCACATTTTTTATTCAAAAATAGGTAAGAACTGTTTTTCTGGAAAACTACATGTTTTTCCCGGAGTGTTTATTCTCCTATGCGTTAAGACGAATACCAATGTTTTTTTTGCAATTTGATTACCTAATGTAAGGTCAAAAACCCTTTATCAGTTTCTTTTTAATTGCTTTGTAGATTAGTTATGATTTTTTGAAGTTTGACTTTCAAAAATTTCCTGATTTTTTGAAGTAAACCCTTCTATCTCAAGAAGTAAACGGTTTAAAGAAATCTGAGGCACAGCATTGGACTTGGGGTATTTCACTAACACTGTTCCAAATTTCATTTGAATTGATAAAATACTAAGAGAAAATAAGAGGATTGAAACATGGGAAATATCTTCTAAAGTTTAAATTGATAAATAAAAGAAAAGGTAAGTTAAACAATTTCAAAGCCTCCAATTTGGTGAACATTGACTTTGAGCAATTTCTGAAAGCAGTTTTTGAGTCAAAGGTGCTAGTTAGTTTAATTGTTTGCTCACTTGAGCTTGCTATTTCAACAGTGCCCTCAACCGAGTCCTAGAACCATCTGTACTGATGCAAATGAAGCTAAGTAATGGAAAGATACACAGTTTTGAGGTAACGTTTTTTTTTAAATCTGCTGGATATTGGAATTAGTGATGTACTCTAAAACATTTATTACATCTATGGTAAGTTTTAAAACATGACTGATGGCTCTAAAAGTAGTGTGACAGCACAAAAGAGTAATTCACATTTCCGAGAGGAAGTGTATGGGGGCCGGGGGGGGGGATTGAGATTGCCGGGCTGTCTTTGGTTGCCTTCTATGTGATTTGGGTGTTGTGGGTTCGATTCCTGCTCAGGGCAGTTTTTTTCTTTGTTTCTCTGACACTTGCCTTGGATTAATTACAGCATGTCAGGGTTTGACTTTTCTGAAGATGATCTTAAGGAGTTTTGTTGGTTTGTAACAAAAAGTTATTTTTTAAGTAAATCAACAAATTTTTGCTGCCCGATAATTATCATGACCTTGATCATAACTCTAACTATGATAACAATGATAAATAATAGTTTGAATTAAAACAGTGAGGTACAATGACAGTTTAGCAGTGATGATTATGATAATGATGATTAATATCAATTCTTGAGGAGGACCCTACATCATTTAGTGATGATCAGATCCCCCATTTTAGAGAAATATTGAAGTGAAAAAACTTTACTAAATTTAAACAACCCAAATAATTTTATAATAAACCCACACGAGAACTTAAGTGCACCAAGAAGTGTAGTTTTAGATAAGGGTCTGGGGGTAGTTTGCCTGAAAAATATTTTAGGAAATTATAAATGTTACAAAGATTCTAAAGATGTTATCATCCATTTAACTGCATTAACCTTTTCAATTGCAGTGTGAAAAACTGTGATTGTCCATCTTAGAATTTTAGAGAGAAAGGAAAACAACAAAGGTAGTGGTATTGACTACAGATAACAAACTTTTGAATTTTTGTCTTCTTTAACTCACAGGTACCAGTTTCGAAGTTTCATGAACTTCGATATAACACAGCCTACATGCTGAAAGAAATGGAGGATGTTGAGAAAAAGAGTATATTGAAAATCCAGGATTAGCTTTCCAACATCGGCATAGGTATGCTGTCAGAATAGACCTGTTTTGTTACTGAAACAAAAGATTTGCAATTAAAAATCAAGCTTAAATTCCCAAGAATGAAAAACCATTTCACTATACTTTTGTAAATATCAACAAAAATGTTTTTACTGAAATAGAACAAATTCAAAAAGTTGAAAGAATGATTCTAGTTTTGTACCATGGTCAAATAAAATTTAACACAAAGTCAAGTAAGCTTGCTTCTGGATAAATAAAGTCTAAACATCTATCAGATGCCATACACATGGAAAGGAAAGAGGAGGAGAGAGGGGGACAGGAGAAAAGATGAGGGAACAAGAAGGAAGGGTAAAGGAGATAGAAAAGGGGCAGGACCAGGAAGGAGGGGGAGGGACAGTGAGGGGACAGGATAGAAAAGAATGCGAGATTAGAGGAGGGAGGGGACGTGAGAGGAAGGAAGAGAAAATTAAAGGTGCTAGAAAGGATAGGAAGGAAGGGAAGATTATAGGAGAGGAGGGGACAGGAGAGAAAGAAAGGGAAAATAAGAGTAAAGGAGCGGACAGGAATAAAGAAATGGAAAATAAGAGGAATTGAGCAGACAGGAGAGGAAGCAAGGGAAGATAAGAGGAGGGAAGGGGATATTAAGACAGAGAAGGGACAGGGGGAAGGGAGGGTAGATAGGAGTAGAGGAGCAGATGTTAGATGAAGGAAGGGAGTATTTAAAGTGGGAGGGACAGGGGGTAAGAGGAGAAGAGGGGGCGGGAGAGGAAGGAAGAGGGTAGATAAGAAGAGAGGAAGAAGGGAAAGTTAGAGGAGGGGACAGGAAAGGGAAGAAAGGGAGGTTAGAGAAAGGAAGGGAAAATTAAAAGTGGGAGGGACGGGGGGGAAGGAAGAAAAAATAGGAGAAGAGGGCAACCTTGTTCCCAGGGCTTTTCCCTACCAACTCTAGGGAAAAGCCCTGGGAACAAGGTTGAGAAGAGGGGACAGGAGAGGAAGGAAGGGGAAGTTAAAGGTTGGGAGGGACAGGGGGGGAGGAAGAGAAAATAAGAAGGGACAGGAGGGGAAGGAAGGATAGATAAAAGAGAAAGGAAGGGGAAATTGGAAGAGGGGGTGGGACAGGAAAGGAGAGATGGGGAAGTTATTGGAGAGAAGGGAGCTGGAGAGAAAGGAAGGGGAGATTGTTGAGGGGACAGGAGAGGAAGGAAAGAAAGATCAGACAAGATAGGACAGAAAGGAAGGAAGGGAAGGTTAAATGAGAGGACTGGACAGGAGTAAAGGAAGGGGGTACTACAGGTGAGGAGGGGACTGGAGAGAAAGGAAGGAGAGATTAGAGAAGAGGAGGAAACAGGAGGAGAAGGAAGGGGATATATAAATGAATATATTAAGGGCTTCTTGTTTGCTCCGACAAAGGGATACTCGACATAACAGCCGGCCGTGTACATTTAGAACTTTCGATTGTTGGGTAGTTTTACTAATGAAGTTGTTTTAGTTTTCGCGAAGTTTGCTGGAATAGAAAAAAAATAAAGATGAAGGCCGATTTGGCGTATGACTTTTTGATAGTTTCTTGCTACTATTCGTCGCAATAGCAAATTTGATCATACCGCCCTTGCAAAAGGAGTCTCAAAATACCCAGTTTAGATTTGGCTCAACAGTAATGCAATGTTTTGGTTTTAGCATCTATATTTCATAGCTAGTATTTAAGGTTTAACGCAAACTAATTGGGTGATCGTAGATTTCCCGACCCTTTTATGTTCATACACATGTTTTTTATGTTCATACACATGTTTTTCTAATATCACCGCGAAATGCGTTCAGCCAAATGAAGAAAAACGGAGCAGTTTGCAACCCATAAAAATTCTAGTTTCTAGGAAAACTTTGATTAACATCACGGTTTTATTATAAACTCATTCTATTGTAAATTTATACATATACACCCACATGAACATTTAATTTTATGTGGTCTAGAACCTTTTATTTTGGCGTTAAAAATTAACAGAGGATTAAGTTTTTAAGATATGAAAGTTTTTGAGTTTCGGCTGAAATTTCAGTTTTTTCGAAAACAAAATTTTCTCAAATTGTGTAAAACAGACAAAACATCTGAGTATCTAACTTTGATTAGCGATTACTTCAGAAACTTTGCTAGGGCTGTAGTTAACATGGAAATTAGGCGGTTGACGTATGTTTGATCGGGGAGATGTTTATCGTTAAAAAAACATTTGCTAAATTGTTTCGAATCTACAAGACCAAATGAAAAAGAATGTAAAACTTTATATTGCTTTTTCTGTTGATAGGAAAGGGAAAATTGCAATCTTCTTGAGTTTAGCCAATCTTTTTCTGTAAACAAAATGAGAATAAGACTTCATTCTATCGTAGTCGTCGGTGATAGCCGTAATGAATTATACTAACTCAAGGAACAATCCCCTAAACTAAGTAAATTCAACAGATAAATCCTCATTTTAAAAATATCTATATTTTTGACCCGGCTAAATGTCTAATTTGTGCATAAACGTTTGCAGGGGTTTTTAATCAAAACACCACGTTTTGAATTGGATTAAGACAGGCCTAGGGTTGGAAGTCGCCAGTTTCGAGAGGGTCGGTTTTGCAACATTTTTTCTATCATGTCTCAGATTTAAATAAAAACAGAACACATTTGGTATATATCAGACCTTTTTACATGTTTGTTTTTAGAGACTATTATTTAAAAGGACAATTCGCAGTTTTAAAAGTCTTGTTCAACCGCCGTGGCACTTTCACTCACTGATTGGCTTGCAAGCGTAATCACGGAGCTGTTTATATAAGTCCTTTGACTTGACATGAAGAAGGTGCGAAAGCGTTGCCTCAATATCAGAACATTGTCACCAAAGTAAGTTCTAATAACCTTTTTGTGTTCCTAAATTAATTGCCACAAATGAATCACAGCTTCAGGAAATTTATCGCCGTGTCTTCAGTTACAGCTGGCTTTTCTCTAAAACAAAGTTGTCGTAATTTGGAAGAGTCGAGATTTCACTGAAATGCCACAGTGTTTAAACTGTAATTACAAAGCATGTTTATAGTGTTGAATATAGTTATTCATATCTCTAGCGATCGGAGAGAAATGTTTATTCTTGTGGTCATTTCATTAAAGAAGTAGAAAAAAGCTTTTGTATGGGTGAGTTTAATTGTACCCATTTGTAAACACGATTGAGAATAAATTTTTGTGCTTACAGCGAGTGTTGTTATTAGCTAATTTGCATCCGGAGAGCAAGCTGGTGTTTCCATAAGTTTGAATATCTTGGACACAGTTGACTCGAGTACGCAGTGCCATCAAAATGTATGTGTCGGATGGCTTATCAAATTTTACCAACTCGAGTGTGTCAAATTGTCCTTTGGTCCCAGAGACGCTCGCCACTCAAATTGCCAAAACTGGAGCCTACATGGTGATTATATTTTGTTCGTTGATCGGAAATGCTTTAGTTGTGTTTATAGTATGGCAAAATCTTCCTATGCGAACAATTATCAACTTTTTCATTTGTAATCTAGCAGTAAGCGACATTTTGGTCGCGGCACTGTGTGAGCCGAACATGATAACCCAACTCTATTTAGGAAACAAGTGGATTTTCGGAACTCTCGTTTGCAAGCTTATCGTCTTTTTTCAGAGCGTAACCATTGCCAGTTCTGTGTTTACGCTTTTGGCCATCTCCGCGGACCGCTTTATAGCAATTGTGTTTCCGTTAAAGCGACGGCTTAGTTTTAAGTTGGCCAAGGTTATTGTAGTTGCAATATGGACGGTTTCTACTGTTATGATGGCGCCACTAATATATGCCCAGAGAGTCGCTCCCTCGGCTAAAGGGAATTTCGAAGTTTGCATTGAGGAATGGTCCCCAGTTTTTGACGAGGAAAAGGCCCCCCGCGATTTCACCGTTGTCTTGTTTGTCACAATGTACATTGTTCCTTTATTCACAATGGGAGTTCTCTATTTTATCATTTGCCTCAAGCTTTGGCAACGAAAACTGCCGGGAGAACGATCAGACAGAAACGAATTAAGGATGCAAGCCGCCAGAAAGAAAATTGTGAAAATGCTTATGACAGTCATCTCCACATTCGCCCTGTGTTGGTTGCCGCTTTGGACATTTCAGTTTTTAATTTTCTTTGCACGTGATAAACACCCTTGTATTGCCTTTAATAGTACGTTTTACTTTCTTGCTTTGTTTCTTGGACATTCAAACAGCGCTATTAATCCGTTCTTATATGCATTGTTCAACAAAAATTTTCGCCAAGGCTTCAAACAAGCTTGCACCTGCTTCATCAAAAGATCCGAACCGAGTACTTCGCCAGCTGTCAGTTCAGCGCTACATAAGCACAAGTTTTATCGTTCAGAACTAAGCTTATCAGCTAGTCAAAACTCCCTAGCCATTCTCAGTGAGAAATGGAGTTGTCTCAAGTGCTGTTTGCCGCAAAAACTTGAAAATAACACAACCGCCATCGTTGGCATTTCTTATATCAAGAGTTCTTCGACTACAAGCGAAAACGACGCCGTTGTCTTTAAGAACTTCATGACGGAGGCAAAAGAGCAATTCAAGTAGTTATAACTTTGTAAAACTTTATAACTCGCTTCTGTAATTTTTGACGCCAGAATCACAAACGCAGCAGCGGAACCGTGCAAAGTGATTAAAAGTCAAACTTATTTCAACTGATGTAACACCTACTTGTTAGTGTATTTACCTCAGTTTAATATCCGTTTTTCTTCAATAACATTTTGATGAGATTGTGGCTAATTTTAATCAAGTTTTGTAAGGACTTCATTTATTTGAGTGCTGTATATATTTTTCTACAAACATCACGAAAAACCACTTGCTTGTAGCATTATCGTCATTATCAAGATTTTCAGCCGTTTTGGAAGTGTTTTTGAAGTAGGCCAGGTTTTTATGACGAAGCAGCTGTTGCTATTTTTTAACTGTTTTTGTTCTGACTTTCATTTAGTCCTGCTAAATTGCTACCCTTGTTATAATTGTGGTGCTGATTTGCTTGAAGTAATGCTAAATTTAACTTCAAATCTAAGGCCGAGCAACAATTATAAATCTTTGCCGGGGGGGGGTTGCTTCTACATTCGCTCACTGACACCTTGTAGTGTTTGGCGTTAATTAACAAACATGTCAATCAACACAGACCAGAAAAACACAAAAAGTATATATACTCGGAACTAACAGGGCGATAGTGAGTTCGCGATCAAAATACCGCAGGAATGTAAATGTGTCGAGCTAGGAAACCTAGGTGTTGTATACAAACAATGTGATAATTAATGTTAAACAGTCAGTGTTTCTAATGGAAGGCTACGAAGAATATTTACTATTTAACCATGTAAAATCGTAATTGAGATTGGTTAAAGTTTATACTCTTCTTCTAGTTTATGGGCTTTCACCCGTCATCAGAGAGTTAAAATGACAAGGCTCTGTAACTATGTATTCGTCTACTCGTTACTTGTATACCTTTTCATTCAAAACGTTTTTAATTTGCCGATTACTCTTGAAAGTTATTCCAAGAGCGCGGGTTGGATACGAGATGGCATATAGCCAAAGAGGCGTGCATCGCCGAGTTTGTTATAAATCATTTCATATACAATGCAACAAGCGCGAATGGTAAATTGTTTTGATAGATTTCTTGTGTTTTCCAAACCTATTCGGTACTTGAAAATGAAGGCTAAAATTCTTCCAGAAGCATATTTCAGGTTAGCAACATTACACAGTCGGTGATCCATTCGGTATATGATTGAACGAACCAATCAGAACGCTAGAAACACAATACTCGAGGCTGAAAACGTAGAATTCAGTCTAGTTTAGTTGAGTTGCAAACTCGCACGAACATCCTTTGCAGAGAAAAACCGATAAATATAACAAAAATTCGATTCTCCAGAGGCTCACTAACAACGAATTCGGACACGGCCGGTGGTGACGTCAATCAAGTTAGATTTCCAATGGTTTAAAATGACACCAAATACAAGAAGGTGATATAAAAGTATTTTGCCCAACTTGTGTATTTGAAACCCATCTGTCAAAAAATAAATCAGACATTAGAAATCAAATTTGAATGACGTCACCTCCGGCCGTGTCCAAATTCGTTGTTAGTGAGCCTCTGGAGAATCAAAATTTTGTTATATTTATCGTAGTTTCTCTGCAAAGGATGTTCGTGCGAGCTTGCAACTTTTCCAACGGGAAGAATATTGTCTCGCGGAGAAAACGGGAGCTTTATGGATGTCGAAGTTGGGGAAGTGAGAACTTGAGGGCGAAATTAAGGTAGGTTGATATTTAGTTGCCAGCCTCTACTTTATATATATCACACAGTAGTTTGTACTTCTCGCTTGTTCTTTCCTTCGAAACAGCTCAAATTCAGCATTCTGGCGCCCAAGATCAGCAATACAAACACTAATAAATGAGACTAAGATAATATTTTCATTTTCTTTCATTATCACTTCATAGTTGTTGTAGTTTTCGCGATTCGACTTTTGTGTTACTATACTGAGTTAACCTACCGTTACATATTTTTAAATAAATTGCATCGTATTTTAATTTATTCATAATCACTATTACGGCCTGGGCCGCCTGTGGTAGAACATAGCTTTTTGTTTTGGAATAGATCTGTTCCGATGATCTGTATATGCTCTTGTCCGGTACCCGTTTACCCATTTACTAACAGAATGTGTTAGTGGATCACTCATAGGATTAGCATAGTCTGCGTAGCTAGTGTTTCCGTTTAGTTTTGGTGAGATTTTATTTTTTTAGCCTCGCAAAAATTGGGCCGGCGAGAGAAAAAAAAAGGAAAGAAGTGGGTGGGGTAGGGGGAGAAGGAAACCCTTCATTCCCCTCCCCCACCCCTCCTTTAATTTTTTTTTTTTTGCTCTCGCCATAAAAGAAAATCTCACCAAAACTAAACGGAAACGCTTGCGATGCAGGACAGGACTAGCATGCATCGGCTACTACACAAGGCCTTGCTCTACTTACTGGAGAGTGTGACCAACATTTTCTGTCTTTTTCTTCCCTCTAATGAGGGACTTTCAGATTTGAGAACGACGACGAGTTTTTCCCATTCGTCATACTGCGTGTGCCAGAAGTTGCGAAGAAATCGCGCCATCTCGTCGTATTGCCAAAACCCGTCGTCGTCGTCGTCGTCATCTTGTTTGCAACTTTAATCGAGATTTGCAAAAATACTGGGTTTGTGGACGACGCGATTTTGTGGCAACACAACAAAGGGTGTGAACTTTTTACGATTCCGGCACGTGCAGTATAATGAATGGGAATCGAAAAACTCTTACTCGTACTCGTTGCCGAATCTGAACCTTTCGGCTCTATAAGTATAAATGCTGTATTGACAACGCTGTGCCTGTAGGTCGTAGTACAGTGTATACCAGCGCTTGTATCACCGCTAATGATATACACAACAAATTTTCTCAACTCTGATTGGTTGAGAGCAGTGCTGTTTTTCGTAAACATAGTGCAAAAGGACTTAGTTCAGTGGCAATTTACCGCTACGACTACATCAATGGCTACAACTTCGACTACAATGCGACTACGACTTCGACCACGACTTCGGGTACGACTACGACTTTGAGTCGGACTACTACTACGACTGCAACGACTATTACGGCTTTGACTACGACGATTTGGAATACGACTACGACGACTGCGCTACGATTACTACGACTGCTACTACTTCGATTACATTAATGACTATGATAACTATATCACTACTACGAATTAAACGACTACGACTTTTACTACCACTGAGACGACTGCGACTACCGTAATTACGATTACGACTACGACTATGACTACGTTTGCAATGACGACTATGATTACAACTTCAACCTCGACTACTTCGATTACTTCTAATGCTAATAATGCTAATGCTGGTTCCTTATATACTGATTGGAAACTCTCTCTCTATTAATTTTGTTGTGTATATTGTTAAGAAATAATCACACGATTTTTCTCGATCAATTTTCAAATAATTTGCCATATAGACTCATGCATTTTTTTATTCTTTTTGAAAAACCCTCTCGTGCAAATTATTTCCAAATTGAACTCGAAGTCGTGTGACGATTAGCAATGGGCTCCGGCTTATATTAAAATTTAATAACAACACTAAATGTAATTAACAGTAAAAGTAAATTCAACGCTAAAAGAAATAACAGTAAATGTAACAAATATCAACACTAGATGTAATAAACCCACTCGGCCAACCAAAACAATATTTAAATATAACACTTCTATATATCACTAAACGAGTGCGCATGTGCCACGGGAAGAGTTGTCAAGCAATGACGTCATAAGATTTAAAAAATTCCCATTTTCATGTCTTAAAGTACGAAACGATTTAGAACGTTCTCTCATGGACCATCCCAGTATAAACGACTTGATTGATGAAAATTTGAGATTGAAGCTGCTGTCACTTTGATTAGGGTCAAGGGAAATTGGCAGAATTTAGATTGGTTAACAAGGTGAGAAAAAATATAACCAATATCCATATATTTTCACAAAGTTATACGCCTTTTTGCTGAATAACCAATGATTTTACCGCGGAGATAGACTCGTGTAGCCGCAGTGCGGTGGTAGTTAATTCAGACCAACTTGTGTGGCAGCAACCAAGTACGAGGGAACGAGTTACGAGTTCCATCTTTAATTTGTGACCAAGTCGCCATGAGGCGGTGATCGGGGTCGAAAATTTTGTATTCTTGTCAAATATAGTCAAATGCCAGAAAAATGCTAGTAAAAGGGGAAAAGAAACTAATCTAGCTTGATGTGCTAAGAGAAAAAAGTAACAACAATGTCATGGAAAATTGAGAAAAGTTCTTAAAAAGTCATCGAAAGTCATGAAGTCAAAAGCATACGATCCCTGCACGAGCGCTGTATCACCGCTTAATGGAACAACAGTAAATATAATAAAAATAAAAATTAAATGAATAAATAAAAGTTTTCGCAGTTGTATATTTCCATGATCGACTTTCCAGACCGGTTGGATCCCGGAAAATGAAATTTCAAAACTCCAAAACTTTCCAGGTTTTTCACGACCCGTATGAACCCAGACTCAGCTCGTACATTCTTTGTCTTTTGTTGTTGTTTTTTTGTTTGTTTGTTTTTTACCAAAGTAAATTTTGAAGCAAGACAATAGTTACACATCGAACACATGTTTTCACTATCAAAACCAATTATCACACTCCAGCAGTCTTTATCTTGTGACAAGTCACGTGCAGAAATCTAGCAAGCGTTACCCCGTCACAACTAGTCACGTGCAGTGGCGATCAAGGATCGTGTGGTTCCTTCGAAGCCACGTGCCATGCAAGGCCTACTAAATATTTAATTCATTTTAAAAAAGTAATATCATGCAATCACAAAATATCGATGGAAACCATCGATTGATTAAGTGAGCCGGAAGTCGACTGGCATTACTACTTAGCTGCTAATAAATTCTTTTTGTTAGTCGATTTGCGTAAGTACATGAACGAGGAAACGACGCTAAGCTTCACGTTGCACCAATTTTCTCGCCCTTGTCACGGATGTTACATAACAACATTCCCGCGGTTTAAAGTCAGCGGTAATTGCTGTTCTCAAATATTGACCAATGGGAAAGCGATGTTTGTAAACAATTCGCAGAAAAAAGATTTGATTCCATATTCAGGTAGATTCCGTGCTGTAGTCGGCTCTACTGGAAGAACCGATAATGGAATTGAAAGTGATGGAGGATAAAGCAAGAGAGTTGATAGTTCAAAAGAACTATAACGGTGCTTTGAGTATTTATGACGAGCTTTTACAACGAGACAGCTGTACAAAATGTTTGTTGGGAAAAGCCGACTGCCTTGTTTTGATGGGACATTTACGAGAAGCTTTAAAGTTCTACAAGACTGTTCTGAAAGAGTCGCAGCAATTGGAACCAGAAAATTTTGATCTTTTCGTTCAGGGTGTTACAGAATTCGCCAGAAACTCACGATTATCACAAGAAGAAGAATCGAAAAAGAAAAGATTTCCGAGTTGTGTGGTTTGTGATTCGATTTTGTTTGAAGCTGTGACTTTGTGTTGTGGACACTCAAGCTGCTATCATTGTCTGCAGAATCAAAAACAAGAATTGTGCAGCGTTTGTGGTCAACATTTTTCACTGAAAAACCTGAAATGCAATGTTGCGCTTCAAAGTTTTATTATGAAATATTTCCCAAATAAATGCAAGAGTGTACAGCTTCGAAGGGAAGGAAATCAGTTCTTCGCGCGAAAGGAGTTTGTCCAGGCCTTGGAAAAGTACAAGGCGGCGGAAATTCACAGTAAGTACTTTGATTAATTTCTATTATTCCAGCTGTACTCTTGAATGACAAGCGAAATTGTTTCAAGGACGAGCAATGGAAGACAAATTAATACTCGTGTTTCTGTTAAGCCTTAATTAGAATATTTTCTTGTCCTTTTCTTACGCGACGTTTGCACATTACCGTTGCTTGTGTAAGAACATATTTTGTAAGAAAAGTGTGGCTGAAAAGTCCCCAACTGAGCATGCTAAGAAAATGCCGATAGTTAGCACGGGGAAACATTCACACTGCCGTTTATGTCGAAACAAATTGCACAGTGTAGATACTATATCGTTAAACCGCAGAACACTTCCCTTAACAAACGTATGAATGGAGTAAAGATTTTCTTCTAATTGCTTGCGTGTGAAGGAAAAAATGGAGGTTAATTAGCATGCATGCTAGCATAATTTTGTACTGAAAGACTTAACTCTAGCGGAAACACTTGGAAGGAAGTTTGCTTAATCGTTTGAAGCTGTCATACTATAAACTATTTAATTGGCAATTATATTTATTGCTGCAAAAAGGAAAGACTAACCGGAATTTTAAAAAAACTCGAAACTGGTCAGTCGTCAATCCTAATTAACTTTTATAAAAACTACTAATATTTCATTTGTTTTAAAACTAATACGGTCGAACCCAGATAAGACAGACACCTCTCTAAGACAGACAGTTGAGACCGGTCCCAAAGGTGTCCACCTTAATGAGGTTTGATTGTATATGTTTAGGTCACACAAGTTTCTATAATTGTTCTTCATGTTGCTTAGATAATTTCATAGGAAGCACTAGTCCTGGGGAAGCAAGAAATATTCCAAAAGAAAATACTTTTCACCCCAGGGTAGGGGATCGAGGGGTACCCTCAGAATAAATGGATAGGGATGACCATCAGAAGAGTCCCCAGAATACCCTAAAAATTGCAAAGACATAAGAATCACACCAAAAATACCAATTTAACAAAAAAAGGCACACTCATGATCAATATAGAGCATTTGCCACAGGACTCTTCAGGTCAGTAAACTGAGACCAAATTATTATCTCAATTAATGTTCTCATGCTAACAAGAAATAAATCGAATAACACCTTGGTCCTGTTTTGGAAGTTATTATACTGGCTTTTGGCAAATCAGATTGCATGATTTGGTTATTGGCCTGCATAGACATTTGATTTAATAAGCTGTGTTGTAATAATGTTGCACTTTTATGAATCAGTGAAAATGATCTTTAAAACATAATATTATGTATATATATGTATCACCATTATTTTTTCCAGATTCTTCAGACCATCTTCTACAAAGTAATTTATCTTTTGTGCTTGCATCCTTAATGAGATTTGACAAAGCTCTTGAAAAAGCGATCCTAAGTTGTGAGCTAAAGCCCTCTTGGCCCAAGGTTTGTGTATATAGCTGTGAGCTTTATTATAATAAAACTTTTGTACTGTTATAATTGTTGCTTTTTACTAGTTTATCATTTGGATTATTTTTAGTTGCTATGCATTAGTTTCTCTGATACCAAGATGAAGTGTGAAAGCAAGGAAATGAAAAAAATGAAAAAAATTGAATATATTCTACAAATATATGGGAAACCCATCCTAGAGAAATACATACATAGAATAAACAGAAAGAAAAACATGTTGCCGCAGATGGGATTTGAACCCATCTCCCCCCAACACACAATAAGATAGCTATGTTGCCAGCATGGTTGTCGCGGTAGTGTAGTGTTCGTCACACCTGATTAGTAATCCGGGGGACGTGGATTCGAATCCCATCTGTGGCAACATGTTTTTCTTTCTGTTTATTCTATATATCAAAAAATTAAATACATGCACATATATCAGGGCTTTAATTCATATTCAATAAAATATTATAAATACACTAAACGCCATTATAGCTCACTGCAGTGTTGGATGTGTAAAGTTCTAAATTTTCCAAAGTAGTTAGTCTGTGTTGATTAAGCTTGACCCTCTCTCTTGGTTCAAGGAGATGAATTACCAGTTTCTCCACTGACTATGTATACAGTGCATATTCAATCATCTTGTAGACAGTCAGGCTATACTACTACTCCTAGACACAAGATATATCTTTAAAAGATAATATATATGTACCCATTTATAGCATTAACAGCTTGTGTTATATTTAACAATTATCCCTCGAGCCCGAATGGGCTAGAAGCCAATAGGCCATGAGGCCGCAGGCCGAATGGGCTGTTTGGCTACGTATACTAGCCCATGAGGGCGAGAGGGATAATTGTTTTAGTAAAATCATACTAGTTGGTCAAAAATCAGAAGTAAAAATCTTTTTTAAACAATTAAAAATTAATTTTTTAATGTTTACAACAAATATGATCACACGCATTCGCTACTCGTAGGCTATCACTAATAGCCTATGAGTAGCGTAGCCAATCAGAATGCAGCATTCATGATAGATACTAGTATGATTTTACTAAATCTTAATAACTAGCAAAAGTTTTTCTTTTGACCGTAGGGTTATTATCAAAAAGGATGTGCTCTTATTGGTCTTGGTAGAAATGCTGAAGCTGCTTTAGCTTTTGTTCAGTGTTTGATAAGAGATCAAAATAACGAAGCAGTTAAGCATTCCTTGTTAAAGGTAAGCAGTTTACCCTTTCTGTCAATGAGTCATGCATCATAGTTAAACCCCTCAGCAACATGGAGAGACTAGCTGACTATTTAGTCTCTTACTACCTGTATCACTGGCAATCCTCAACCTTATCACCATCAGTTAAGACTTTATCCTTCCCCTAGCAATGTTTGTAACATGACTTGATTGTTTTATTGTTAGTCTCTCACAACCTGTCACTTACCACCCTCAATTATCTCAGTTTTTGATCGGTTATCGACACCATCAATAAAGACTTAACACCCTTCCCCCATCAACACGAGTTGATTGTTTTATTAAGTAGATCTCAAAACCCCTGACCCTGACTGTCCTTGAATGTATCAGTTTGTGACCAACTGTATGTCACCAACAATATATCAAGAGTCGGTTGCATAAATGTATTGGACAGCCCTTTCATTTGTTGCTTCAAATTATGATCTTGAGAGGTTTTTTTTTCTTTATAGGTTTTAAATAAAGAATTTTACTTTGGATGAATTATTATATGGAAATATATTGATGAAAGTTATTGTGAATGATTGCCAGGTTGTTCATGGCATGTTCACTGAACAGAGAGAAAGTGATCTTGAACAGTTGGTTAATCTCTTGTGCACTCAACCAAGTGAGAAGTCAGGTTTGTGTAGTTACATTGCTGGCAAGATCAACTAGTCTCAAGTACAAGTACCAGTATGTAATAAACTTGTTTGTGTGAAAGACATTGTTTAGTTTGGTCAGTAATTAAGGGGCATCCATAGACTACACTGCAGGTAGTTATTAATTGACAGCTGGTTGTTTTCAACAGTTATTAAAAGTGGTGGAGTTCTTTTTGTGACGTAGTTGATGACAAAAGAAACTATATACAGTATAGTGTTTAAGGGCCTCCACAGACTAGACTATTAGACGTCAACAACTATTTGCTGTTGACAACTAAATGCAGTCAAGGACCAAAAAGCGAAGTCTGTGGGAGAGATTGCTGACAACTAGAGAATTTTTCATTGTCGACAATTTCACAGTTTACCTTTTTCAGAAAGGAAACTGCTAGTTGATGACAATGTTAAGTGTTAATGTTTACTTAGGTGTCATTACACCTCTACCACAGACTATAATTTTTGGCCATCAACCACATTTAGTTGTCAACAGCAAATACTTGTCAACTACTAACTACAATCGGGGCCAAATTAGTTAAGACTTTTTAAAGTTATTATATTGAAAATTTCCACGGCAGAGTCCCCCCCACTCCCCCCATACAATGTTGCTTTTAATTCACCAAAACCTGATCACAGTAACTGGACCAACATTGAGACGGGGGGAGGGAGGGAGGCAGGTTAGCTTTTGAGACCAATCAAAACGCGACTATTAGTTATTTTAATTACTTAAAAGTCTCAAGGTATTTTGGCCGGGATTGTAGCTACGGAAGGTTTTATTTACGAGCATTAAATATTATTTTCTATTTTTCTTTTATTTATTTATTATTAAACAAGTTGTGGGAACAGGGGGAAGAGAATTGGATAAAACCCACTTGCTCCTTTCCCAAAATTAAGTGTGAGTTTTAAGCTTTAAGTTGTGAATTTGTGAAAAAAGTCATAGAGGCTGGATCAAATATGCATATATCATCAAATTATTATAGTCTCCTTGCTCCCTTTCCTCCACCTTATTGGTCCCCTTCCCCAACCAAATGTGCTGCTGTATGCAGGCTATAAAGCTTTATTAATTATGAACCCCATCCCCCTTAAATCTGTGAGGGTTAGCCCAATTCTTTCTTGAGTCTTAAAGGCACATAGCTATTTAGGGCCACTTCTTATCTCTGGTTTCTGTAGGGTATAGCAGATGAGAGTCTTTGACTCCAACAAAGTCAGGTAAATTGTCTTGCTCGTGGACTCAAACTTACGACCCTAGGATTATAGGCTGAACAAGCTAACTGCTTGGCCAAGTGTGCCATCGAACTTTATGCAAGTTAAAAAGCTTAACTATGGACCCCCAGACCCCCTTCTCTGAGGGTGGTAAAGTTCTTAGTTTGCAGTAGGGATACTCACTCAGCCAAACCCAACTAACAAATTATACTATAGTTTAAATTATTATGTGTTTATTGATTATCTTGTATTTTTTGCTCTGAACCCAGCACTGTACACTGGTTATCATCAGATTAACTGATGTATTAGAACTACCATCAAGATATAAGATTAATTTAGAATTCTTGTAAACGGACAGGCAGTAATGTACCTGAACATCAAGGATTTGTTTAATAACACACCAAGGATAGTTTGCCTAGTAAGGAATCGGTTAAAATTTTTTTGGTTGTTTTAATAGGATCAACATGAAAAATTGCAGTGTTTTTAGAGACTGATATAGAGTATACTCAATAAATGGCCATAGTTAACACTATCTCGCCCTGTGGTCATTTGCCTCAGGTCTTTGTCACCTCACCTAGAAATAATTTGATTCCTTGATACTAGACATGATTGAGTTTTTAAACACCATATATTATGCTCGTATAAAATGACACTTTTTGTTTTAACAATATTGGTTGTAAGTACTAAGACCTGAGTTGAAGAAATCATCCATATTTTGCTATTGCACTACCGCGCGTTTTTTAAAAT